>JAUELK010226207.1:12148-29393 GCA_031471215.1 Gastropteron pacificum | reverse complement strand
GTATGGAGCGCCTAGAGCCCATGTAGTGGGGATAGACGCTATACAAATGCCCTTCATTATTATTATTATTATTATTTGGGTGAAACACATTTCTAGTAGATCTATCTGGCTGATCAATTTTCACACACAAATCGTTACAAATCTATGCTGACGACAGTTTACGAATCTATGCAGAACTTACAGTAATATCCCTCCCAAGTAGACACAGATGAACCAAGACACGCCAAGTACAAGTCAGTGAAGTCGTTGCTGAGGACACACTTGTTCCCAATAAGCAATGTGTGTCCGGGCAAAGAAGAGAAATCAAAAAGCTTGAGGTTGCGGCCCCATACCGGAAGGTGTGATCGATTTGATGGCCTACGTTATCCCGTTAGAGTGCCCCCAGAGACACGAACAATAGCCCCAAGGAAAGCACAGGGCGCATGGGATTCACAGATTTTTATCTGCTGTGTCCTATGTCAATATTGTTTCACCTTTCTCGCCGCTTCATTCACGAGAAGTGGCTTCGTTCCGCTCTTAAATCTAAAGAACGTCAGGAGTCCAGAACGCCTTGGGTCATTTGACGTCATGAATACGTAGCCTCGTAGTATGTTTTTTGTTATGTTGGCAATTTATTCACACCCCACTGTTTCTATTCTTAGCACCTCCGGGTCCTTAAATCATTTCCCCCATTACTATACTACAAATTATACAGAACAGAGATGAACGTGTGGTACAGCCTGAAGGTACTTGGCCAATGGCCTTCTATGGATGCTTAATAATGTAAAAAAACAAAAAAAAAACAGAATAATTTCAAAAAATCAAATAAATCAATTAATTAATTAATGAAATAAATAGATGATTTTTTTTGTTTTAATAGGCATGTAAATATAAAAGGCCTCGTCATTCTTTCTCTTCTTTTGCTGTGATTTGATCTTTTGATTGCTTGTGACAGTATAACATTTTACTCATCCACTATTGTCTAAAACTGACTGTTGAGTGAATTAAGAATATGAGCCTGTATCTCCAGAAAATTGGACTGGCCATAGTATGTATCCTGGTGTAAAAATGAGTTCAATCACGAAACAGGATGTAGAGAATCTATGCGTACATTCTTGCCATTTATGCCAGGCATTGATACCAGCCATACTTCCTACGATTCCTACCTACCTAGCTACGAGACATGCTTATACTTTATACCTTTACAATGTCATGAAGTCAGATGTACTCAACACGTATGTGCCTCCAGGGGTTTTCCCAAGGACTGTTGATAGCGGCACTGCGGTCAGAAGGACTTCCCATTGCCTACCGAAGAGCTTGTACAACAAGGCGTGTTCGGGTGACACTACAGGTGAAGACACACTGAGCACAATCTCCTCTACAGTTGCATTTAGCTGGTTTCCTTTAAGGCATGTGTGGTGACCGGAGACAATATGGGGTATGGCACGAGAGCGCAGTGTGTGGGGTCAGTTAAGTGTACCGTAATTCACTGCCAACAGAAACGTTTTGTGATCTAGTTGAGCAGGCCTAGTTACACCCCTGATAGCAATGTACGTCATATTGTGGGACCCACGTATGAACGTCCGGTTCAGTTAGGTAGGCGGTAGATAGCAAAATACTGACCACACGACCAGGTCAAGACCATGTAAGGGATTCGAACCAGGAACTCGACGAGATAACCGTGCGGTACATAGATTGTAGATCTCAAGCACCCCATTCAGTTTCTACATTCAGGCAGGGACTGGTGATGGGCCAAAGCGAGTGGTTTGATAAGGAATCAAATTTGTAACCTCAACAAAAAACACAGACCTCTGACTCTGACACAACATTTGACACGTCGTTTAAAACCAAAAAAGGATTAGGACAGTGGTTGCAAATGTAATGTTTTCAAAAATAAGAAAACAAAAAGAGTGCTGGTAGATTATCGATGATAATGGTTATTCTGATAATACGTGTGTATTGATAGCATTACATAATTTCTTTTAAGTCACAAGAGTCAACTTCAAGAAACGACCTCTTACCTGTATTTCTATGTACAAGCAACAGGCTGACATTTGACGTCGTTAAGTATTGATCAAATCAGAATGAACACACCTCTCAGAAACACAAAATTGCAATATGCAAGACAGATGTAATCACTACTTTTGAAAGCATTACAGAAGCACCACTGTCACTGCTATCGTGGCACACCACAGTGGCTGGAACAAGCCAAACTATTCTTCGTCCATACCGTACGATTGTATCGGGACCAACAGACTGGCTGAGAGATCACAAGAGACATTTGAAAAGGCGAATTCATCGATTGTCACCAGGGCACTGTCAGCACTTCCTTCCCAATGACGGTCTACAAAATATGGCCTATTGGGCCATCGACAAACAGTGGGCCTTCGTTATCAGCAGTTTATACACACCCTGATTGCCGTTCTCCGCATTGAGTGGTCTGGAACTCTTAGCACTAAGCTACAACTTTCTTTGGGCCCATTGTTGGGAAAAGGGGTTATCGGATACGTTCCGTCAATATCTCCCTAAAATTGTGTATAAAAACAATACATCAAAGAGATTCTGTGTAAGTCATGTGATACTTCTAATCAACCCTCGCGAAGGCTTCGAACTGCTGTGGCAAACAGCACAGGGAAAAGGTTTAATTTGACACGAGTAGGCTTCCTTGTTCACGAGTAAAATGAAAACGATAAGTCATGGAAACATGGCGTCGGTTCTTTTCGAACTCATTGCCATTTTGAACTTATGGGGATTTTTTTTTTATCCGGAGATCAGAACGACAGTGTGCGAATCATGTCCTTTGGTGTGTGGCATTGTTCTCTATTGAGGACATGTTTGAATGCGAAATAAATGAAACAAATAATGGTCATTACTACTACAAGTATACGGTCATACCATGTGGCCCCCAAAAGCCATATTACATGTATATGAAAATCTTAAACTATGTTTTGTGTCGGATGGAAGAGACGATGAACACTCAACAAAGAATATTAATTACGTGTTTTACCTTGTTTCGATCACAACTTTGCGACAGTGAGTCTCTGAAATCCGTCGAAAAGAAGATAGAGATTAAATTGCGAAAGCAGAGTCGAACCGCTAAAATCAGCCAAATGGCGCTCGGCCTTACGTGTGCATTAAATAATCGCTTACCAGCTTTAATCGATTCTCAGTGTTTGAATGTTGAATAGTTGAATCAGACCCACGCGTCTGTTTTTAAGAATAAATAATTCTGAGTCCGACTATGAATCTAGATCTCGATTATTTGAAAAGTAGGCTACATAGATCCGTACCTCGATAACTTTCCCGAGCACAAAGCCCAGAAGCGTGAATAGGATAGAACGCTGAATCTGAACCAATAAGAGACCATGTAAACCTCGTGAAGGCCTATTGAGTAGATGTGCGTGGCACTGGGGCTGATTTATCACGATCATTTCAGGGCTACGGGGATCCATGTGAAAGGCTGAATTCCTTGGAGGACAACTATTGAGACTAGAAAGAAAACAGAATAATAATGCTAAATTTAAATGTTTCTTTTAAAAATGATTTGATCGAGAGAGATTAAAAGAGAGGAGAGATATAGAAAGTCGGGGGGGGGGGTGGGGTAATGGATACTTGGACTACTTTGTGCAATGCCATGCAGTACTTCGGCTGAAACCAACAACAACAAGAAAAGAAAAGAAGAAAAAAAAGCGAAAGAAAAAAAAAGGCGGGGGGGGGGGTGCACATGGCTGATTACATTTATGTGACATTCTACGTCTAGTTAATTGGAAGCCTTCCAGTACAGTATAAAAAAAATACAAGTGCATAATTGACAGGTGAGTGAAGCCGAGTGTTTCCTATGGATGTAGAGACAAAACCGCCCAACAAACAGTTCCACAATGGAATAGGACTAAATTGCCCTGATAGTAGATCTAGAACGCAGTTTGTGTAGACCCAGCATTTCACAAGACTGGGCCTATTTACGATTTGTTCTGTCACGGAACTGAAAATCAATACCGTGGAGATCCTGGTGGTGAAAGCTAGGCATTCAGGCTTGGCTTCAGCTAACGTGGACAGAAAGCAACGTAGAGTGTCATTTGAATCTACTGAATCAAAATGAGACATCTACTCAGTGGATCAATATAAAAGAGTGCTCAAACCAGCGGAAACCGTTTTGTTCATAGTGATAAATCTTACACTATGTGAAAGTCGCAGTGGCTGAGGTGTCATTGATATGTTCTGTACTCAACAGATAAAGAGAGTACGGTGGTAAAACATAAAAGACCCTGTCCCACCCAAATAGACGACCAAATGATCGCAGTACAGCAAAACGCCAAATTAAGGTTTATATACAAGAACTGCTAATGCATACATTGGTCCCGTAGTTATGCTGTACAGTCAATATGCAATAAGTAATCATTCAGAAATAGTGATTGCTAAGTCTTGCCATAACCTCATATCCGTGTATCAGACAATAATGCCAAAATGTTTGCCCAGAGTGTCATTCAATACTGTTATCATCCTCTGGACATCTCCAAATGTTGCCGTTCAAATGTGCACCACTTATCTACAGCTTCCCCTTGCACTTTAAACCATGGAAGGTTCTGTTCCATGACTCGTTGTCGAAAAGGGGTCCCAACTGTCCTATACCACTTGAAACATAACTGACAACCAGTACAAGAAAGCAAACTAGAGAACGAGTACTTGATCGTGTGACAACATTAAGATAACAACGGTTCTGATGTGATACTAGGTAATATGTGCCATGAGACAACGCCAAGCTGCACGACGAAACATGTCGTATGGAATATCTCGGAAGCGGTGTTCGCTAAGTGTTTTGGCGCTGTCGATAAAAGAGGTGAATGTCCATAACCAAACAAGAAATGTGATTTTGTTGTGTGCACAGTTGGGCTTTAAATCACGTTGACTTTCTAAAATCGTGTACGTCAATACACAGCACTGTCATTTTATTTACAGACCGCACAAACACCATTTGCAATCATTTGCTCACTACTACAACGAAACAGAAACAGTACACTTTGCAAACTTTCAAACAGTTATACTATCAAAACCCGTGATCTAGTCCGTAACATTTTGTACATGCAATAACCCATTTTCTTTGCAAATCATGGTCTTTATCTTGAAAACGGAACTTTCTTCAAATGCCATTGGGTACAGTCTGTAAATAGTCTTTAGCTAAAGGTACAGTACATTACAAGTCCTCTCTATTGTACCAACATTTCTGTACTGACCAGGCAAAACCGCCTACTTGGAGCTTCGAGCACTTCCGAGATATTACCAAAAATAGTTGACTTTTTAGTGACAGGTTTCCGTTGGCTGGCATCTTTTAAAATTACTAGACTACTAGACATGTATCAAATCCCGATAACTTCAGAAGACTATATTTACAACCTGAGACCCTGATAGACCCCCACCCATAGTAAACGCTGTCTATTCATGGACATTATTGAAAACTTGAACGTTGGCTCTGTTGGGACTTACCACGGGCTCTCGTTGTCCAAACTTCAGAACACACACTCAGACACAATCCATATCTTCTTCCTATCTGGTCTGCCAGTGCCGGGTCGAGTCAAAAGACGCAAGCCACCCAGATCTAAACCCCAGAAGGCACGGCCCATGCAGACAGTAACGGTCACTGAATCGAAATAATCGATACATTGATATGTAAAACAAATTAGTTTCTCTGCGTCGAATCAAGGTTTTGACGCAGGCTTGTTATGGACCCCTTGGTTTACAGGTTTGGTGTCTGAAAACTTTCTTTTTTTTCCTTTAGAGAAGGGATAAACCACGTTACATGTCAATAAAGAAGATACTGGCATTCAGCTGCGTAAACGAGCCGTTGCAATATTGAATATACATGTACTGCTTCTATATTATATTAATGTTATGATTCATCATTGATCTGTAAACTTTACAGCTTACTTCAATTTTCTGGAAGTTCTTCAAATTAAAGTATCGCAAATTTATGATACGGTACCGTTACGGACACCATTGATCTATAAATACAGCTTACTTCAATTTTCTGGAAGTTCTTCAAATTAAAGTATCGCGAATTTATGATACGGTACCGTTACGGACACCATTGATCTATAAATACAGCTTACTTAAATTTTCTGGAAGTTCTTCAAATTGAAGTATCGCAAATTTATGATACGGTACCGTTACGGACACCATTGATCTATAAATACAGCTTACTTAAATTTTCTGGAAGTTCTTCAAATTAAAATATCGCATATGTATGATACGGTACCGTTATACGAACATTTTCGATGTGACAACCATCGCCCATCACACACGAGTCTGGGGGAGCCTATGCGTAGTAGTGTAGATCAGACAAGGACTGTTCCCTAAAGACCCTCAAGGCAAACACAGTATTAGGTCGACACACAAACGCCTTCGATTAGCGCGTGCTCGGGGATCTGGATCGTGGCCTTATTTGATCTGACGAGACCGGAGGTACCTTGAGGCTTGGCCTGGTATCTAATTACACACGTTCAGGATTGTCAAGGATTTGAATCTATCGTAATACCGGTCAATGAGGACGCCACATGAACATTCGTGTTGCGGTGATACGATGCTACGATGTGATACGAGAAAGAGAGTAGCCTTCTACTGGCGCCTACCACATTGTAGACATATGTCCTCGAGACGCAAATAAATGTAGTGTAATGAGTTATATGCATATTTTAAATGTATAATCTAAACACTAAGACTAAGACAACACAAACTCGAGAAGTGGCGCCTAGTCATTGCAGTCCGTGAAGATCTTTTCATCGACCCGGTGAAAATGACAGTACAATGTAGAGGGAATTACATGTAATCGTAGAATGTTCACGTCCAACATCTTGTTCACGCACTTAACTGAATACGAAAACACCATTATTGCATTTAGGTGATAATGAGCTTTACGACACTATCTATTGAGAGAATATCCACCTAGGAGAAAATGACAACATTGGGCTCATTCTGTTGTCAATGACTCTCAAGGACTGGACATTGCATGAGTTGAGAGGGCTTGACCATCGGACTGCCCAAGGCCCTGACAGGTCAGTGGCTAAGGCTGATTCAACAAAGACCAGAACCTCCCTTTGCTATGTCAGGGGGACCCTGGAAGTCTTGGACAGTGCTTAGTGTATGGGGTTGCCTGTTGCCTACTTCACACCTTTTTCCGGCTTTGTTCTCAAAACTTTTGTAACGAGAAACAGATCATTGTCATTACTTTGTGTATCATGTTTACAAGTAAGAAGAAAAAGTATAACTAGATAACCCAAATCAGACCCAGGAGCACTGTGTGTGAAAGTCATTGATCTCATGGTGGGTTGGATCGAGCAATCTGAACTACAAATCCTTCTACATGTACGTGTACTTTCTCTGAATATTTCTTGTAGCGACGATAAGAGAAGAAGAAGAAAAAATAAGACGACGGCAGAAGACAGAGGAAAATGGAAGAAGAGAAAGTGAAAATGAAATGCATTAGTGTAATACATGTATTATAAAAGAGCACGCATTGATAATTGATAAAACAACTAATATTATACTTTAAGGCGGGGAGGTGTGTTTGGGGGGGGGGGGGGGCGTACCAGGTAGCCATGTTCCCTGGCTCCACGCTGTGGCTCTTGACGTCTGTTCGCTTATGTTTATGAATGACAGGCGCTCTTCGAGTGGGCCTGACGCCATAGACAAGTCGCAACACTGATGAAAGGATGGGATTAACCAAACTTTGGTGAAATCTTTGCCGCTCTGCCCTGGTCGCTGTCTCCGGGGTTTGGCGTATGGCACTATCGCAGCCACTCGGGGACAGTTCATTGTGCGTTTGTATATATATATTCAGAAGAAGAGGTTTCACTTTTGATTGCAGATTCTGAAAGTTAATCCCCATGGCTTCGACAGGATTGGCTTTTCAATAAAAACGTGCTACGGTCTGCCACCGCCGTCTTGCGAAGTCGATTAAATTGTACACTGCAACTTCAGACTATCTTAGATATTATTTTTCCTACATGTAGCAACTCACTATTGCCACATCAATATTTTACATTTTTGTCAATTATTATGTTGTTGTTTTTTGCCAACGTAAGGAAAACAAAGAATCTCTGAACGATTTCAAAGAAAAGAGAGAGAAATGTCCTAATACATGTATCAAATAATGAGAAGAAATACTTGTTCCACTGAGAGACAGAGTCTGATAAAAGGGCGAGAAGTTAGAGCATGGAGGGTGTTGAATCAGCACGGCATGCAGACACTTCTCTATTGGTGAAAGGACTTAAGACGAGGATAGTCTTACTGACTAAAGCTTCAATAGATGGTGCCAAAATACTAAATTACCTTACGACCAATTTAGATGAGAACTGGTCAAAGAAACAAAGTGCAAGATCCACATGCGCTTGTTTAAAAAATACCAGGCAAAAGTTATTGACAGATTGGTCTTGGTCCTGTAGATAAGATACAAGGCTGCCAAAATACCACCCATTTGTACTGACAAACTAGTCATGGACAACGTGTCCAGTAGAAACTAAACAATAGGTGTAAAACAAAACACAAACCATTGTGTTTTCTTAATATAACGAAAGGAATAATACTAAATTACAACTGAATGCATTGCTTCGCGCCCATAGCGTAATGTCCATAGGCCAATGGAACATATTACACAGAATGGGAAAGGGAAGCAGGTTTTTTTTTTCTATTGTTCCGTAATTGTTGACAAACTTGTAAAAGCGTCAACGTCAATGTAAAAGTAAATGCCGCACAGTATTTTGGGGATGTTTTGTCCAGCTTCTGGTGTCAGTAAAAATAATAACAACAACATGATAATAATATTGAAGTGTCCAAAGTCCAATAAAGAAGGGGAACTCTGATGCAGCATTTAGACGTCAATCGACCGGTGAACTGACCTGTGAACAGGTCTCAACCACCGACAACATCAAGTATTAAGTACATGTATCAAATAAGAAAAGAAAAGTTATTGTGTGCATCAACTGACCTTATTGTTTAGTGTGATCTCCACTGCCAGTAATCGTGACATCTTGTATCCTGTAGACCTTACGTGGAGAACGTTATGATCTGCACCACAGAATGCAAGCTAACTGTATTATAACACTTCACTTCAACCCAACCCCGCAGGAGTCAAAAGCGGAAGCAGTCATGCCCTACCGGATCCTTTCCTTAACTGCAAAGCCGTTAATCCACCTTCATAGAATACATTGTCACCTCTCCCCCAATCAGTCATCATGGCAGGCCCAACATTGGAAAACATCGGCAAGTTGCATTTTTCCTCTTCCTGTTCAAAGATCCAAGTAGAATCGACGCGTTCGAACACGAAAGAAATGAGTTTATGTTAAACAGACTTGCTTTTTCTCCCCTTTGATGCAAAGGACATGAAAAATGAGGTATGGCCAAGAAACAACCTAGAGGTCAACAAAAGCATGACTCAAATAGGGGGGCACAAGCTGGATGACGGGAGCTGATGATCCTCACGTGAAAATACTGATTGAAACTGCAAACTGCAACATGGCGAAGAATATGAGAAAAATAACCCACTGAACGCCATGTATTTATGTAGTTTATAAAGCTAAAGAAACGGACGGGACACAATGTCAGGTGACCTTAGCTTATAGACATCTGCCACATGATACCCTAATATGACATCTCCAGCCCTTAGCTAGCAATGTATGACTGCCAAGGCCGCAGACATCTGTCCTATGCCCTGAACATTGCTTTATGCGAGCCATGTGCGTGAAAAATGGCCCGTGCCGAACGGCCAATGTGGGGGGAGTGGACTGAAGATATCCACATTAATTTATAGATTGGGGAGCAAGGGAACAATTATGACAATAGCCCTGTCAAGATCCAGAAGTGCGGCCCAAGAGGGTACAAACTGCAAGAGGGCAGCCTAAGTGTATTGGCAAACTTTGCCAACTCCAACTTTGCGCTGTGAACACAGACCGAACAGATTTCCGGAACGTATGGTGTTCCCCCTTCATGCACAAAGTCCGCTGCCGGAAATGAACACTAAGACTAATGTGCACATTTACTTATCAATGTAATTCTTAAGGCAGAAATATGTTGTTCTACTCAGTTGTTGTTGTTTTTATGGTGATGGCAATAATAGGAGTTGGATATGTGGCGGTCGGGAAAACAGAACAGTTCGTAGAAACTCTTATTTTTCTTATCTGCAGTTGTATATCTAAAAAAAAGTGTAAAAGCAAAACCTATCGAAGTCCCAGGTACAGACTGAACATGATAGTACTAACTCGCTGAGACATACATGTGCAGCGGGGTTACTCGTCGATACCTACATTGGAACCAGAAGACGCAACTTTGTCTTGCAGCGTACCTTTGCACCCTTCCCGACAGCTGTCGAATCACGGCCACCGTTGCAAGGCCCTCCCTGAAGTCCCTGGGCCATTATGTAACCAAATAAGAGGAAATCGAAGGGGATTGGCGACAGTGTTTGCCTCATCGGTTATCGATACTGGCACCAGGAGGACCAAATGCGGGAGATGGAATTGTGTCTTCCAGACTTGAGGGAAAATACGTGATCGGTTGACCGACTATCATAAATCGATACGTCGGTGGTAATGAGCGACCCCATGCGTCAAGGGCCATTGCCCGCACGCGCCCTTTGTAAAGTGTGTTAAATGGCTGGTCATTGTGCAAGCATCGTTGACCTACGTGTGGGAGGCCGCCTTTTTGACAAGCTTAAACTGCGCGCTCAGCAGAAACATACGTGTAGGCCTACAGAGTATTTGATTACAGACTTTAAAACGACCGGTTGGCTTGTAAGCTCAGGCAAAAGAATGATAGTTGAGGCACAATACCAGACCAACTGAAACTTAGCAGACTTAATAGACCCACAGACAGATTGTAGATTACTGGCAACGTATTCCACGTCATTAATTGAAAACTTTAAAAGCACAGTACATTGTGGATGTCTGCAGTGGAAACAAATCTTAAAATGACTGACTTTGTCTATTTCATTATTGTACGTTAATATCAATATACAGGGAAACTTAGAGTGCACTCCCAACTCTATTGACCATGAGCGGTTCCGCTAAATGTTTGAAGAAATTACTAAGGCTGATTTAATTCGCACGTAAAGCCGTGCGAAGACAAGAGAACAGCCTAGATACACCGGTCATGGACCAACCCGTCTTCCTAATAATCCATGCCAAGCTTCGCGGTGAACTGTCCGTGCGAGGACTGCAAAATCCCTCTTTTCGGCGTCTTCTTATTATAGACACATGAGCACCCCAAAACTGTCCGTGCGAGGACCCATACCCAATTACTAACTGCTCAGATGTGGAAGAAAGGCTTAAAGTGCAGGGCGCTCGAGATCTCCTTTGTTCTGAGTACCACGCTTGCTCATAACTTTGAGAATGTCCCCAACCCACCGCACACCCACTGTAGCAATACACTTTAACCGTACACTCTCCAATACAGAAGAAATAAAAAAAATGAACTGTACATGAATGAGAAAATCTTTAACATATTTACTCTTCCTTTCAAGACTTTGTGTACACCCTGGCGCAATGGGCACCAAGTGCGCATTCGCTTGAATAGTAGGCTCACGTATAAGCTATGGACTACGATAAACTTATTGAGGTTAAAGCAATAAATACAATTCATGTCCACGACAAGTCTAAGTGCACTTAAATATAAACACTGCAAGGGTGCTGTAATTCAAAGGCGCAGTTCCGTGGCACAAATCTGTATGTTACAAACACTGGCACGCACACACGCAGTTCATGAGCACACACAAGTAAACCAATACGACACTGTATGTACCTGAACCGTGATGATAGAGGGATCAGAATGTTCTGTAGGCTGTGTAAAAAGATGCACATAAAAAAGAAATCAGACACAATTGTAATGAGCGTTAGACTAAGCCATTATACGACCAGACATTCTTTGTTTGAAAAACGTGTCAGAAAACAGCATGCGCGCGCACATACACAAGAGACAATCACACACACACATACACACACACACACAGACACACACACACACACACACACATACACACACACACACACACACACACACACACACACACACACACATTATGTTTTGGTCATCTGTTTCTCAGAGGATATAAAATTCATGAACAATGAATCATGTATACAATTGTGACTTCACTTCAAAATGTTAGTACCGGTACACGCATTTCAAATCGTATGGTGAAAAGCTATGCAGGCTGAATATAATGTACATGATTAAAGTCATACGTGGTGCAAAGCATTTAACACAACTATATTATTATTGAGTGCTGCCTTATTGATTTTTTCACGACAAGACGACCAAAATATAAGAAAGAAAATGTCTGTAAAGTTTGAAGTTGTTGTGGGTTTTTTTATAGAAAGGAAAAGAAAGAGGGGAACATTTCTTTGAATTGTAATGAAATAAATTAGAACCTGTGAGTAACTCTCTGAGAAAAAAGTAGAGGCATGTCTTGGACAGATTGATGACTTGACCAGACTAGAACATAGACTAGATGACTTCTTATCATCAGATTTCAAGATAATGACTCAACATCGTATCCATTAATAAGCCCGTGTCAAAGCAAACCACGTGGTTATTTTACAAATTTGAAGAACTCATAATGTGTGCATTGCCCATGATGTGTACACTTCAAGACCACACTCTAAGATCACTGTTACATTAGAAGAACTCATAATGTGTGCATTGCCCATGATGTGTACACTTCAATTAACACACTCTAAGATCACTGTTACATAAGAAGAACTCATAATGTGTGCATTGCCCATGATGTGTACACTTCAAGACCACACTCTAAGATCACTGTTACATAAGAAGAACTCATAATGTGTGCATTGCCCATGATGTGTACACATCAATTAACACACTCTCAGATCACTGTTACCTCAGGCAAAAACGTGTCCCAGTCAATGCCATGGTCCGACATCTGTATGGACAACGGGTAAAGCCATCAATATACATGTACATTAGTTGTTTGCTTTGTGCTTGTCTGTTTGTTGTTTTCTTTGTTGGTTTGTTGTTTTCTTTGTTTTGTTTTGGGTTTTTTTTCGTTTTGTTGTTGTTGTTTAATGACATGCTATTGGAAAAAATATTGTTACTTGACACATACGACATAATTGCTGTCGAGATGTGTAGCCGAGTTTAGTTCTTTACCTTTGGAAGCCCGCTATCGATACCAAAACAACCCTAAACACCAATATAAAAATGTGAAGTTTGGTTTGACGTGTGCATGCAATTAGGACACCCAGGTGTCATGCATAAATCTTTCAGCAGATAGTAAATGTCAGTGTTCTCCCTTTGTTGGGGCAGGGCAATGCGCAGATCTGACTGGCACCAGAGAGACTGGAGTTATGGAGAGGGTCCAACAACTAAAACTAGCGTCAGTCCTCAGTCACTTCAGGGGGAAAGAGGTAGAGAGGGGTGAAAGCTATGAACACGCACCTGACATCCATAATATGCCCTAGCTGTAGATTCTTCCCCAGTCCGCACCTGTGCCTACCTTACTCCAGGACACATGTTACTATAGGGAAAATGAGATGGATAGAGTTGAAACCTATGAGCATGTAGCCGACAGCCATATGCCCTAGCTGTAGAAGATTTATCGCCAGTCCGCACCTGTGCCTACCTTACTTCCGGACACCTGTTACTACGGGGTGACTGGGATATCTCAGTAATGTATCTTGTATCTCTGCTGGCACTAAGGCCTTCTGATCGACTAGACACAGGCCATTCATTAAGACCTGGCTGGATTCATGCTGCTGTGCCAGTGGCTTGCTTGACCTTCAACTGGTTCGACAAGATCTAAGCATAAATATGCACCAATTTTGTTTAAGAAAGATTTTCATGAATAAAAAGTCATGCTTTTATAACATCTGGTGTGTGTATTTTGATATCCTCAAAGGCATTACAGACTGAGTCAGATTGCGCGATTGCAAAAGTCTTCTGTATATGAGGCTGCAGTCATAATTGGAAGAAGAAGGCCCGTCACTGGGTTCAAAATCAGACAATATGGCAAGACAGGAAGTGCGCTGTGAATTCGTCTTTAAATTCACACTATGGAACGACGCCAAGCCAAGTTGGGCCATATCGATTTGTGATTTTGAGATTAATGATTCCTTTGTTGTGATGACCCCACACGATCTTTAATTCGGAAAAATCGATACATGGACTGGACTCTAGAAAGACATCGTTGTTGAAAGAACTACAATTCAAAATTTAGAAAGGAGAAAAAAGAAAAAAAGATGCATTTATTTACTGAGCATAAGAAAACAAAATTGTTAAGTGTGTTTTGATTGATTAGAAACCATCACTGTGAGAGGCGAAAATAATGTTTTTAACATGTAAATTGACTCTTTTTTTAAGGTAATAGAATCAACAGTCCATTAGGATTAGAAGTCTATTGTTGATAAAGATCATCGAGTCATCCCCAATAAGTAAGATATTAGCAAGTTATGTGCGTGTTACCGGGTTGGGGAGGGGGAATTGTTGTTGTTGCGATCAGGCGCAAGTTATGAGTTTATTCACTCTTCAAGTGGTCTAATACAGACCTACAGAGCCATGGCAGCCTAGCTCGGGGAGGGGGAATCCATGTCAACATTTGAGTATTATGGAGTCAATTGGAAAGTAAACTGAGTTCCGGTTAGCAAATCCTGTAATTTCTAACGTGTCTTCCCTGAACGATCGACTTTCAGATCGACTCATACCTACCTGTGGATATCATGAACGATTCAGTGTGTACAACGTGTATTCCAATAGGGTAGAAATAGCGGAGGATCATGGCATGGGGACAAACTGTTTAGACAAGGCCCAACAATTACAAATATGCTTGATTAGACGTCTGGGCCGTGCAGAGGTCTTACGATTATCCATGGCATGGGGATCAGACGGCGCGGTTATTGATCTGGTCTCATTCCTTGCCGTCCTTGCTGCTGTTGTATTGGGGGCGGGGGGGACTACTACATGTATTAGATATGAAGGAGTTCAATCTTTGAGTGTGTACATCAACACTCAATCAAGTGCTTTGAAAGTTTTCTTTATTTGCATGCTTTTTAAAACGGGAGGGGGAGGGGGGGGGGGGGGTCAAAATATGCTAACTCACCAAATGTGAATTTCCTCTTTTATTAATTTAAAGTGCCAAATGTCCCACGTGTGGGCTGAAGCTTTTGTTTATTGTGTATTGCTGAATTATAACATTGTCTGTAGGTTAGCAGCCTACGTCTTGTAAATGGTGTTTTGTGCCTTTCGGTCTCCATGACTTCGTACCATGTATTTATCAATCCATGCATTGTCTCGTATTACCCTAACACATTACACGTGTTGACATAAAATGTCAACACATAAAACGCGTAAGAATGTGAGGATTTGAGAAGCGAGGTGCGTGCACATTATAGATTATCATGTAATGATTTCGTGACAGAAATAAATACAGAGGTAGAGACACCTGAGTGACAAGTTAAACACCGTGCATGTTGTTGAATCCAATTGATGACATACGACAGGATTAAAGGGGTGCTTGAATGGGGTTCTAGAAAGCCCTACGACAAGAACTCGCGATTTCAATGGATGAGTTCAACAATAAAAAGACGATCGTAGATCGATCTGCATTTGGAGAAGGTTGTACGTGTATTTAAGCAACGGGAGTTCGAAGGGGTAGGGGGGGGGGGGCTGAAACTGTATTGAGAAATATAACGTGTATTGAGTTATATTGCTGTATCTGCTTAGGCAGGACCGCATTTGCAAGCTATGAAATGACAGCGTTTATACAGGAGTATTTTGTGAACATTTAGCGTTTTCTTTGCTCAATTATAGACCACATTCAAAAAGCTTTAGGACGATGAGAGGTGAACAAAATGGACCCCTGGATATCAGCTATGCCCAAACGAATTACTGTGTTTCACTGTATGTTGTACCACTAGATATTATTTCCGACTCCGGAATCACCTTGTACAGCATTTTCCTGTATAAGAATGTCCACATTAAGTGTAAGCCATGAGACATCTCGGAAGGCAATGTTAATGCATCTATGACAATTATTTTGGTTAAATAAGGCTGGAAACTGAATCTGATGATGCAAAGCTTTACATTGGCATCGTCTTTGCCCCTATTATGATAAGTACACTGTAATATATTAGAAAAGAGGCGCTTTTTGTGTGTTTTGGCAGTCAGAATTGAGATGAGAAGCTCCGATGAGGGGCATGATACCAGTTCTATTTTGTCTTATTCGCGAACATCCAAAAGAGAACTTTGAAAGAAGAACCTGTAATTGGGAGAAATCTAGTGCAGGCTGGGCAGTATGAAGTATTTAATGTGTATGTGACTCCTGTCAGCAACTGAAATGTTGTGTAACCTAATACCGAGAGGAGAAAAGGAAAATCGTGAAAGTCACTTCTAGAAGCTATCTAAAAAGCACGACCAAGGGAAAGGAGATACAATAATAATAACAGTGACTTTATTGCAAGCATGTACTGTATTCTATGCAATAACATCTAGATTTAGATGGTTTCGGTCAAGCACAGTGGTTTCGTACATACCATGTTGTCCACCACGGCATTCTCCAGTGCCTTCGTCCACTCCTGCTGCCAGTAGTTTTGACTCCGCCCACTTATGGACGACACCGTGGGGGATGGTTTCGTGGGCGTGGCTTTGATAGGGGAATGGGACCTTGACCTGAGAGGTGACCTGCCAGGGGACGGAGGCAGGCCTGTGATCGTGACTGGAGACGCGGGTCTGAGAGGGGACTTTGGGCCTAACAACATGTCTTTTGCTTCGGTCTCACGTGTGTAACTATCTGAGGATGCTGCACGCCAGTCTCGAGACTGTTTCGGTGTTGAAAATGTCCGCCCATCCTGGCCCACCATCTGTAGCATGCCTTTGGCATTGGTGGTGTCAGGGGGCGAGGTGTGGATGGGCACGTTAGAGTCGACACTGACAGTCCACATCTTCTGGCCCTGTCGTCGTGTTATCTGCACATCGCTCTCTACCAAGGTCCACGCCTGCTGGCCTGTGTGGCTACCTTCAAGTTCCCCATTGTTGTTTTGTCGACACTTGTGTATCTGGGGATGAAGGAAACTTGCCTTCAGAATAAGAATAAATAATGTCCTAAAATACCTCAACATTCAAAACATTTGGGGGTGGGGGGTTGTGGGTTGGGGGTTCAGGTGTCATTGGGGGGCCTACTGTGGTGGGGTTTGGGGTTGGGGGCTGGGTTGGGGGTTTGGTGGTTGAGGGTTCTGGTGTCACGGAGGGTAACAGAGACGTTACTTGTACTCTGCTG
>JAUELK010226207.1:0-12138 GCA_031471215.1 Gastropteron pacificum | reverse complement strand
CAGCGCGGGGGGGGGGGGGGGGGGGGGGGGGGGGGTAACATCAGGAAAAGGACACAGCTATTTCATGAAGCCAGTTCTTTACCAATCGTGTCGATTTCGGTTACGTGTTAGGCAATTATCGCGCGTTTGAGATGGAAATCGTTTCTATGCCGAAGACCATTAAACTAAGTTATGGTGTGGCTAAGTGTACCCACCGATAATAAGCTTATGTAATTTAAGTCAGACGTTTTCTTTATATCACATCTAAACCTATATGATCGACCAACCAGTCCAGCAGTCAGACAACGTAAATAAAGAAAATACTCTTACTAACAGAGATTACACACGCTTTGTATAGAGACAATGGAAGGTAACGCGAGCTTTCTATACGAATAATCGAACAAAAAACATTAAATCCGGAATTCAAACAATAGCAAAATCATCAAGATTCCTTACGGTGAAAAACAGCCACGAATTATAAAAAGCCAATACCGGTAAGTTCTTTGATCAAACAAAACGGATCGCCACAAACAATAGGTCTATCTATGTACTTCACCTACCTCGACTTTTTTCAAAGTTTTACGGTCAACTTGAACAATAATGTCGCAGGTAATCATCCTCCCGTCAAGGTGCAATCACACAGCACTGTGTGCACTGATCAATATCATACGTAAAGACTGAGGGGGTCTCGGCACACCATCTGAACGTTTGATCCCCAGCCAGTGGGCCGTGACCAGAGAGACCTTGTTGAGTATACTGGCACGCAATCTTTCAGAGATTTTCATATAATAATCTATACAGCGCTAACCCCACACAAAGTCAACCATTCTTCTCAAGCTACATGAAATTATTGTGGCCATAATACGCCCGTGGTGAAGTATACTGCTTTGTAAATCATGGATTGTTAAAGCCCCATAAATTCCTTGGTATACACAGGGTAGATTTCTAGTACATGCTCTGTGAAGAGGCCCCGTCTTTTTATTGCATAACACAAAATCCTTTCTCACAGTCACAACTGTTATTCACTTATTCATATGGGCAGAACCGATCAAGATTGCCTACACTCTGTATAAATGTGTGCGCTAAAGGGTGGCTATGAATCACTTCTTAATTGTACGCACAGGGTGCTTAACTTTCTAACTAATAAAATAATTACCAACGATTCACTGGCAATGGTCTTTCTTGAACGGTCTATATTACGGCCCGTTGGGAATTCAATGCCAAAAAGAACCTCTTATACCTCTTTGAAAACTCTGATCTGTGC
Organism: Gastropteron pacificum; assembly: GCA_031471215.1. Classification (NCBI taxonomy): domain Eukaryota; kingdom Metazoa; phylum Mollusca; class Gastropoda; order Cephalaspidea; family Gastropteridae; genus Gastropteron; species Gastropteron pacificum. Next base: position 10,895 of record JAUELK010226207.1, on the reverse strand, counting down.
TTGGCCGAATACTTACGCGGCTTTGTTAACAAAACGTGATCGACACGTGAAACTCTGAATGCTTATAAGTTTCTGAGTTAGGATTCAAGTTGAGGTGACATAAGAGAACGAACCTACATATTGTCGTCCGTCTCCAATGGGACGGGGATAGATAGACAAACGACCCATGTCAAGCATCCACTGTACAGGGCTCTGAACCAGAGTCAAACGCACTAACCCAACGAGTGAAGTGATTGGCCACCAATTCATTTCTTGATAAGAGGATGAGCTATGATATGTAAGGTGGGCCTATAGAATAAATTATGTCATGGACGTATACGATAAAACAATATGTATGGAAATCATCTAAAGAAAAATAATACATTACTGTTACAATGCAAACACCTCACCGTTTTTATTAGTGCTCCAAACAAGCAATGCAACCAAAAGACTCATACAAAGATATCAACGAAAGATAAACTAAATCTATCTGATCCTGTAGGCCTACAGAAATGCTTCGAGAAGAATGAAGTTTACAAAACAAGCAAAGACCATTGGAGTTGATGAAGCACGTGTTATTGTTCCTAATGATGTGTGTTTGTAGTTGTAGGGTCGATCTACAAAAAGATGCATGCGTTTTTAATAGAACTAAGTCGGGTATGCATTTTGAACACATGCATTTAGAAGATAATTATTGCGATTAAGTAGAGCTTGATGAACAGTCAAACTGAATAGAGTCAGTGTCTTTTGGCAGTGAAAAACGTTTTTGAAAACTACATGTACGGTAGTCTATAGGCCCAACAGTTATACAGACCAGTAGCTATGGACATAGCTATTGTACATTCCTATGTGTTCCCAAAATTAAAGTTGGTGAAAAATGGACAAGTAGGCCTAGGCAAATAATATACTGATGGGGCATTGGGGCAGCAAAAGAAAAACTCAAGCATGCTTGCCCAGTCTCAGCCACAATGCAATGACATATGTGGCTATAACCAAGTCAGGTAAATTGACAGCTTTTAACACATTCAGTGTTGGGTAAACAATACTTGAGATGGGTTCATGGAACCAAGTGTCTTCATGAAAGAATGTGTGTTGATTGAAGGGTCATAACTGCACTGGTGTAACATAATACATGCCTAGGCCCTATTATTATTATTATTATCATAGCCTTCTATACATTCTATTTTACAGATAAATAATAATATTATGATTATGTTAGGCGCATGCTTTAGGCCCTAATAAGAATATACTCACAAACTGGCATGATATAGGCCTACCAGTAGGCCAACATGCATTGTGATTGATTAGGTCTACAAAACAAGAAGTCATAACAAGATTGGCTTCTCTACCGTGTGTGTGTGTGCCTACTATCAAACACTTGGAATGCTTACGGCGAAAGTGGATAATTCTATAGACATGTCTAAATTATTTAGTTGGTACGACTATGACACGATTAGGCCTATTTTACCAAGTCACTCGTGTATGGATTATTAGTTAGGCCTGTATTATCATCATTGGTTGTGTTGCTAGTTGTTACTATTGATGCATCAACACAATATTATTATAGACCCTGTTATCACATCATCCTTTTCCTATTCAATTTATTTGTGTATGATATGATGATATGATTCACGTGAATGATCAAGTAAGTGAGAAACAAACAACCTGTATTGATATTAGAGCTTCGCGAATACTTGTTTATTGCCTACAATACAAGATCTTCTATGGGTATAAATACATGTAAATCTATCTGTGCAATACAAACACACTTGTAGGCCTACATTCGTATACGTACATATCAATGTCAATAAACTTACCTGAGTTACGGCCTGAATTCAGCGGATGATGGTATGAAACAAGATTAAAGATCCTGGCCTTTTTCGGCTTAGTACGACTTCTGGGATAAGCAATTTCCCATTGACTTGCTACGCGTTTTCGTCTAACCAACACAACAGGTAGCCTATACACAGGATCAGAGAAGAGTCATAAAGCCCTCGAGTTATTGTCCCCATGTCAAAGCCTATATATAAGGCCTACCTACAGGTTTGGACGGGTCGCGCGAGCGTCCCTTGCTAGGAAACTACTTTTAACACAACTTCCGCCTCTTTATCCTACTGTTCTGAAACAAAAGTCAACAGAAACAGTTCTTTTGTGATCATTTTCAAATAAAAAACACAATGCTAAAACACACATACCCTTTTTGTAATTGAAGTGAAAGTGTGTATGATGAAACATCCTCAGTTCGAGTGGTTGGCTGAGGATTATTTGTATTTGATTTGTTTTTTTCCAACCTCTTCGCTACTGAATGTAGAGTTTTTAACATTATCAAAACTAGGCCGGTTAGTGGCAAAGGGTCAAGGTTGTATCGGAAAGTAAAGTGACAACATGGCGACTGAGAAAATGAAACTAGACGTTTGGAGCGGAGACTGGAGTCTTCCATCAGTTGATCCTCATTGCCTTGCTGTTCTTGTGAGTAGATATTTTATCTTAGGACTTGTTTTTTGGTTAGATCTTGGCTGATATAGGCTAGATTAGTTTGAAGAGTCGACAAGCATGTAGATATCTTGTGTCCAGAAGTTCAGAGAACGAAGACATCAGAAGTTTGTTTGTTTACTTTTCCCTGCTTTACTTACTTTGTTACTTGCTTGTTCTCTCTGTCCTCCACCAACTCAGCGGTCAACACAACGTCAATCAATGATATAGATCTAATGAGAACTGGGTCTATTTGAATATCATTTTAGTAGATACTACAGACCTGGGACTGGTTACCGAAAGCGGTCCCTGGTGGTGTGTCGTCATTTTTTTGAACCCTAACCTAACCCTAGCCCCTAGATCTAGCTAAATTTGTTGTTGATTTTCATTTGAAATGAAAAATGATGATAAAAACGGGGGAAGGGCTTGGATTTGGTTAACTTAAATTAAAACTTTAGGAGGCAGGTAAAGCAAGGGCAGGGCATAGAGATACACCTAATAATGCCTAGAGCCAGCACTGAGCCTGCCTCGCTCTAGGCCTATTATGTAATTATGCCTCGCTATGTTTTCCCTGCGCGAGACGACGGTACTATTTTTGAGACGAGGCTCTGGGGCCATTACTATACTATGGGCAAAGGGCTCTGCACAGATAATAATGGTTTTTGACTTAACTTAAAGTGCTGGCACACTTCCAAACACCTAGCCTAGATCTTGAGATGTATCCGATACACTTTTCTCTTATATTCTTAAACTTAAATGTCCATTGGCAGTTTGTTCAGGGACTACCATTGTAGATTCTGCATTCTACTTCTTGGCTATATTGAAATTTCACACTACTTCCGCAGGCATATTGCAGATTTTCTGGTGTTCCTGTAGACATCACCAAGACAGGCAACCCATGGCGATCCCCAACAGGTATCTTTGAAAGTCTTAAAAGTGTTAAGTCTTCTTGGTTTCTATCATTTGTGTGCAACTAGTAAAATCTTTTTTTATATATATATGTAAATAAATAGCATCATGTTTGTTGTAGTAATTCTTCTAAGATTCCGAATTCTAAGATGTCTTCTTATTATGCTAACATTATTATGTATTTAAAAGCAACTTTATAGATCAATAATCAATGGATGGTGAAGATGCACATCGAATCATAATTGTACACATGTTTTTCTTTTTTACCATTATGAAGTCCTTCTTGGGTTCAACTTCTTCTGGTTCAAATTGGAAGGTGATTGTTATATTATTATTTGTAACACTTTCTTTGAACAGTTTCTATTTTATGTTTTTTGTTTTGTTTCAGGTATGCTCCCTGTCCTTCGACACAAGGATACAACGTGTACAAAAGTGAATGATATATTCAACTACCTTCGAAAAGAGGTATGCATGGAGTTCCTTTTGTTCAGACCTGTTCGCTGTCTTGTTTTTCTTCATGAAGCTCGCATTGCTGGGCCAGTTGAACCAATAAAGGCATTTTATTTTGGAAACACCCTGTTGCCTACTTCTGTACAAGAAGACAATAGTTGTAATCATCCGTATATAACTTGCTTGGTTGTTTGTGGAATATTATCTCATTTTGCTCTAAAATGTGCTGAAATGCTGATTTTGGATTCATATGTTACATCTAACAGTTAACAACATCATTGAATATAGATGAAACCACTTTTTTTTTTTTTTATAGAACAAAGAGTTTTGTTTCTTCATGTCATGAATAGTTTTAAAGATACTCGATTCTCTCTGTTTAGGAAGAAGTCTATGGGAACAACTTGTTTAATATCGTATCAATTTACCATCTGTAAACAGACAGTTTACTTTTGTTTTCACAGCATTGGGGCAGCGACTTTGAATTGTCTTCTATACAAAGTGCTGATGTCATTGCCTTCTCATCTATGTTGGAGGAAAGACTGCTGCCTGCTTTAGTGAGTAGTGTAGAAAAACTTATCCTCTGGTTTCCTGATTAACGAATCTCATTGATTTATTGCTATGATGAGTGGGAAAGCTGAACAGCACAGTTCTTGTAAGTGACAATAAGTAAGTACTCTGTACTGAATGGATCTATTGTAGTTCACCTCCTATAGCACAATTGCTGAAGATTGCTAATATTTTGCTGTGTCCCATTCAATTTGTAAACCAACCATCAGTTGAAAGAAAATCTTGACCATACATGAATAAATCAAGGTAAACAACACAAAGGAATTGTACGGTTTAAGCAATGCTTTGGTTCATCCAAGTTAGTCACGCTATCATCGACATTCATATTATGTTAAATGCAAAGTCCTGTATTTTATTATGTCCTTCCAATCTCAAATCAGTCTTTTGTGTTTCAATGTTGGCTTTTTTTTTTGGGGGGGGTCTGTTGTAGCGTGGCTTTTGCATTATTTTGTATTTGTCTTGTAGGTATACATTACACTGTGTAATCCATTTTCCAATTGCAGCTCCATTTGTGGTGGATGGATGACAAGACTTACGTTGATGTGACCAGGCCGTGGTACACTAAGACCGTCCCTTTCCCTCTTAATATGTTTGTCCCATGGAGGGTGCAGAAGAAAGCAATGTCCAGACTTGCTCTGACTAAAGGCAATGAATTCATCACAGAGAGTGAAACAGAGGCAAAGGTGGGTGCCCTTCATTTTGTGTTTTATGAGATTCTTTGGGAAAGGAATTTCTAGGAAGATTTATTTGTTTCAAGAAGTGGAAGAATGGAAGTGGCTTCAACAAGCCTTTTTTTTTTTAGGTCCTACAGGAGTAAATCTTTCAATGTGAGACATATTTAATGAATTACATTGATGTTATGAAGAAACAAAAAAAAGCTGAATTTAAGGAATGCCATTGCTTTCCGCATCTGTTTTGTAACTTGGTTCTAGAACCAAAGCACAGGGACTCCCGACATTATCTCAATGACATCAAGTTAAGGGGTTGTGTCTTCTCATTTTCGTAATTGTATTTATATTCTTTCTTTGCAGGTGTATAAAGAGGCCAAGGAATGCCTGAACCTTCTGTCTCACAAACTCGGCACAAAGGAGTACATGTTTGGACGTTTGTGAGTTGTATGAATGATTCATGCATATTTATGGCTGCTATTTATTCATGATATGCATTGATTGCATTAGTTGACTCATTTAATCCATTTATCTGTAACCTTCTCAGGAGCCATAGAGTACAATGGAGTTGTTATATCCAGTTCTTCTTATTTTCATAGAAGCTTACAGTTAATAGTCCTGTCATCTATTAAGGTTTATTTCTGTTTCTTTGTAATAATGGCGACATTTGATACGGTCTAATATTCACTCTCTTTTTTTCACCTGTGACTGGCTTTTTGTATCATGCAGCCTAAATCATGATTCATTGCTGCAAGATATTTGCACATATAGTGAATGTAGAAAGATGAACATTGTGCTCCATGCTTTCAAAATGGTATTAGGTTCCTCAAACACATCAACTAACAACCCCTTTCTATCTTTTCCTGCAGGCCCTCGTCTCTAGATGCCTTAGTGTTTGGTTACCTTGGCCCTCTACTCAAAGCTCCCCTACCCAACAATGCCCTATACAACCATCTAGTGCAATGTGACAACTTAGTCCGTCTCTGCAATGGGGTCCTCAACACATTCTTTCCTACTGAAGTCAGAGGTACGCTTAGAAAGGATGTTTGGTTCCTAATTCACTTGTCACAATTGTTACAGCCTACTTCTTACTGTAAAATGTTGTTATTTGTTTGAGTACATATAATGTAAACATTATTTACTATCATGTTATATTTGCTTTTTCTGCAGCAAAAGTGTTTGTTTTTTGCTCAAATTGCTTTCTATCCTATTATTTTAACATGTTTGATAACACACCTAGATATCCTGATAGTATTCAGGGATACAAATGATTCAGATTTAGTCTGGATTCACATTATTCAGGTGCAAATCTTTGGGGAAAATTCACCCCAGTACACAGATCCTAACAAAAATACCAGATGATAGATTTGGGGGGATGTCTGACATCACTTTCAAACATTTTCACAATCTCCCATTCACATCTGTGAGTATTGAATGCTTCATCTTAAACATGCTGAACTCAGTAAAAATGTTTCCTGCACTGTGTCAGCAGACTTTGAAGAGAAGAAGAAGGAGGACAGTGCGAAGAACAAGTCCAGTGGTCCCGTCTCCAGCGTGACTGAGTACCCTCACAGGACACGGAACATGGTCCTGGCTGGGGTGTTTGCTATCACTGCCATGATTGGCTACGCTTTCAGCAGTGGTCTCATTGAGCTCCAGGTTGGCGACGATACTTATGGCGGCCAGCCCAGCCTTCGGAGACATGTCATAGAGCGGGGTGATCTCAAGGACGGCGAAGAATAGCCTTCATAACTACTGTTGTCATGTTGGAGGACAATTCTTGTGAGACAGTAGCAGGGGTGATTGGCACAGTTAATGGACAAGTAGGAATCATTTGCATGAAAATGTTAAAATCTTTAAAAGAGACCTCGCAAAAGTGCAATGAACTGTCTCAATCTACAAGCACTCTGCACATGGCCTTTATTGGAAACAACAAGCATCTTTGTTGGACAAGCATCTAGTAAAGTTCTGGAAGAAAAGAATTCTGATTGTTTTTATTAAGATCAGCTTGGTTGTCTTTCTGAAATTGTTTTAAATCCTTCAGCGCTGCTAGCGTTCTGAAGATTCAAGGCTTTGTTTCAAGAATGAGTCCACTTCATTTTCCTTACACATACATGTACAATGAATGCCCCTGTGCCCTATGGTCCTTGTACAGCCTTGACTACCCCTTGAAGATCAGTACATTGCCGCAAAAGCATTGTTTTAATGGAAAATCAAACAGTTGTTGGAACAGCAATGAATGTGATTTTAAATACATTTTTATATAAAGTTAACATGTAGGGGAGCTTGGTAATTTATATTGGGTTTGGGTGTATTTTGCCGTAGCAATGGATGATGGATGTTCTTCTAGTTCTGCATCGCTATTGAAGCATGTTATATCACACATGTCATTGCAATGTCACCCACTTAATACAATATTGAACTACTTCTTTTGTATTATGTGTTAACAATAATAGAAGTGAATAGAGTTAGCTACCCTACTCAATGTCTTCATTATTATGCTTTGCAATGTGTCATTAAAGAAATATTCTGTAAAACGTTTTGGGTTATCTTTTATGCAATAATTTGAAAAGTGAGGGAGTGAAACGTTCCTTCCACTTCTTGTCCTGGGGAAAGCTAGAGTTCTTCCATTTCAGCATTTCTAAGGACAGAAGTGACTGTAAAATTATGAGATTTCTGTGTGATACATAGTCTTACAGCATGAATCATTATTCTATTCTTTGTGTTTATACTTTTGTATATATAAATCTTTGACTTGTACTATTTTAATCTTGAATTGAGTTGACACATTGTCATGCAAGAACTTGTCAAGGTTCTGATTACTATTAAAACTGTACATAAACTTCACTCTTTTGATGGATTTCTTTCTTGATTTGAAATGTGTTGTCTTCTGTTTTACATGTACTTGTTATCTGTGTATTTGTACAAGATACAATTTTCTTTTATGGGTGATCTATCTATAGTTAAAGGTTGATGTCACGAAAACAAAGTTTTTTGATAATGTATATGAACAACAAAACAAGATTCGGCCATAGCTCATTTTATCATACTGGTAATGTAATTTATTTGTATTTGAAGCATGTATGTAGAACTATTGAAAGAAGCATTGTGAATACATACATGTAATAAACAGATTATAGCACATCAGTCAGCATTGCAAAAGTACATACGTACATGTAAGAGCATGACATATGATTTAATGAATCAAATCTCTACCAAGGGACATTTTTCTTTGACTTGAAGAAATTTTTGATTATGGATCAAACATTGCATCAACACTCAACAACAAAGTAAGATTAAAGAAAAAAGTAAGATTACTTACACGGCACCTATGTCTGTATCAAGTATCATATCAAAAACTATTGTCTCTGAATGTTTTGAGGCTTTCATGTTGGCGCTTGTACAACCTCACAAACAACTAAATTTTACAACATAGGTGTAGGCCTACACATAGTAGTAGTAGTAGATTCAATGTTTTGAAAAGATTTCCATTGTCAGACATATGTGATGTGGGAAATGTAATCAAAGCACTAAAACTTATTTGAAACTTAAACAAGCTAACATGAACACCATTTTCAAACAAGGCACTGACAATAACTCAATCATTTTCTATTCATACAAGTGTTCATCTTGCATGGACTATCCATAACACAGTTCTACTAAACGAAATACACCAACAAGGCTTACTTCGCTGAGCCGTGATTCAATTTCAATTTAAGGACCGCACCTGTTTAAGTTTAAGAAGGTGTGTTGATATGATAGATCCAGGCCTCCGAAACATGGCAAAGCATCAAAATCATAATCATACCTGTACATTTCCAACTGGCAATGCATCTTTAGTGCAATGAGTGCAAATGAAAATATTGTAAGCAAGGAGCATAGGAACGTTTGAGTGTAGTAATGTATCTTCCTTGATAGATAGGCCCTATTATTACGCAAAAGTCATAAAAAGGATTGATTCAACCTAACCTTTAACTTTAAGGCACTTATTGTATGCCTACTGCTACATGAGGGTTGACGCTGAACACCAATTAGAGTGGTGTAGGCTAGACTATAGGAGAAGTCACCAGTGCGTAGTAAGAGGCTGTCCTCTCAGGCCAGTAGGTTTGGGTGCTGTTAGTTTGTGTAACAGAGATTGCTTGTAGAGGTCCCAGTCTGCCTTGGTCTGTAGACTGTTCTGGAAGCTGTGCTCGTCAGGGTATGGCTGGACGATCTCCGAGAAACGTTTCTTGACCCTCTCGTTGGCGTGCTTCGTGAAGAAGGCTTTGGACAACATGATGCACTCCGCACCCATACTGACCTGGGGGGGTCAAGGGAAGCAACTCATGAAATGGCACTCTTTTCATTGAAACAGCAATCAGACTATACTGTCCCCCAAAAAAGAAAAGAAACTACATGTGCTAACTATGTGCAATATCGTTGCTTTGATGACAGACAAAAGAATTCACTGAAACTTTGTGTCATTTTCGAAGGGACTTTGATGTCCTTATTTTCTGTTTGAAAGAAGGAGAAACACATTGGAACAATCCATTTTTGACCTTGCATATACATACATGTATGTAACCCTTTGCTTTACGCCTTTAACAGGGGTAGGGGGGGGGGGGGTCTGGACAGTATACATGTATTTCACTACATTTCTTTATGTCTTTGGCCTTGTCAATGTGACCAGGGCGTTTTAATATTTTGAGTTGGAAGAATGCATGATAGTCCACTTTTTTACTTTACGGTTCTGGTTTGTGTTTGTCAAATGTGTGGTAAGAAGAAAAAGCACAAAAGCAACTTTACTGCATGTAGTGTAGACAACAATTTGATGGAGTTGGAATAAAACATTGGAAAGGAGTATGAAGAAATCATTGTGGAGATAATGTATACAAATAAATACGCTGCCAATCTCCTTTTCTCTTCTTTTTTTGGGTCATATATTGCAATAAGGTATTTGTTTACTACATCATACTATTTCCCTTTTCATGTTTTAAGCTGCCATTATATATGACGTTGGTGGGTTAGGGGTGTACATTAAATGTGTATTGTTAGTTACATGTATATAATTTGAACCTTGCGGTTATGTGTGTATATAAGAAGTCACATCTTACCAGACTGACACTTGATGACTCATTCTCTATACTATTGTTGAAGTTGACGACATCCAAACCCTGCCAGTAGAGAACAACACAAAGGGAGTAAGAATTTGAACGTTTGTCAACAAGAGAGCAGAGAGAGTTTGTTGAGAGAGCTGCTCTTCCTCCTCCTCCTCATCATCACTACCATCATCATCATCATCATCATCATCACCACCACCACCATCATCATCATCATCACCACAACCCACCACCATCATCATCATTATCATCACCACCACCACCATCAGCATCGTCACCGCAACCACCATCACCACCATCATCATCATCATCGCCACCACCATCATCGTCACCATCATCATCATCATCATCACCATGATCATCATCACCACCATTACCATCATCATCATGTGCATGCACTCACAAAGACATCTTTAGGTTTAAGAACTTCCACTTGCACGAAGACAGGCTGCTGGTGCTGTTCTGGGTGTGTCTGAGGGGGGGAGGGGCCACACGGACTCGGCTGGCGGGGGGAGGAGGGCGGGGTCCGCCGACTGTGATTGACGTGGTGGAGGTGTGGCTGTCTCTGAGGACCTCCCCTACCCTGGAGTGGAAATAAACACTTGCATTATGACATACATCAACATTCATTCACTATCCTGCTTCTTTCAGTCTCTGTTTGTCTCTCTATCTCCCTGTCTCCCCCTCTCTCTCTCTCTCTCTCTCTCTCTCTCTCTCTCTCTCTCTCTCTCTCTCTCTCTCTCTCTCTCTC
>JAUELK010226096.1:0-18830 GCA_031471215.1 Gastropteron pacificum | reverse complement strand
GTTGAGATGGCTTTGGAATGAAACAGGTCTGTCGGGGTAATAATATGCTGTAAAGCGCCTTGAGCTCAAAGAGAAAAGGCGCTATGTAAATCGGCTATTATTATAAATTCGGAAGAAGCCAGCCTAGTCACGAGAAGATTCCTGTACAACGTCATCCGTCTTGTAATCCAGTGATCGTTGAGCACTTGCTCATTGGTCGTATGCCATGTAGTTTGAGGCGTTCCCCAGGTGGTCTGCAGTTGTGTACAGGGTTGTGCTGTATTGGTCAGGAAATGGAGGGAGTAGCTGTTCTCTGTGGTCTTTTAGTGCAGGACAGCAAAGGAGATGTGTGCTTGTTTCAAACTGTCTGTTGAACATAGGGCACATGGGAGGATGTTCTTGGTTTATCCTATTTAGATGTTGGCTTTGTGGCACAATGTGCTTGTGTTTTTATACAGATGTGATCAGAGATATAAGCTTAATGTAAACCATCAGCAGACTTTGATACGATTGTTAATAACACTTTGATCGCTCCTCCATCAATTGGCATGTGATTGAGGACCGTGAGTAAATATTGTGTAGCTTTACCTCCATACATATAAGCTCACTTTCTTCACAAACAGGCATAACATGTTTAATCAAAGATTTTGTATTGAAAGTACATGTATTGACATAGTGTTGTCTTGTTAGTATCACCACAGGCACCGATGTGATCAAAGACTTAAACTTTGTGAGTAAAATGAACATGAAAGAAAATGGCCGATAGACGCTACTCTGTGGCGACTGCGTGTAGGATTCAGTGGAAAAGCGGAGCTCATAACACTAAGACGAATTTCCCTGAGAAGGGATGAAAACCGTGTACAAAATAAAATTAAAAGAAGTATTAACCCAATGCTGTCTTGTAATTCTCACCAGGCACATCCGGATGTGATCAAGAATGGATGAAAACCGTGTACAAAATGAAATAGAAAGAAGTATTAACCCAATGTTCATTGTTGTCTTGTCATTCCCCCCAGGCAAGTGTTAACCCAATGTTGTCTTGTCATTCCCCCCAGGCACGGATGTTATCAAGAAGCAGCTGGAGAAGAACGAGATCGAGTACGACTTCAGCCACGTCCAGGGGCTGGGCAACCACCAGCCCAACCGGTCCAAGTCCCTCCAATCGCCACAGGCCGGCGGACACCCCGACGGCTTTGATCCTTCAGGAGGCATGAGCCAGCTGGCGGCCCTCCAGGCCAGCGATGCTCGGCAAGCCAACGACCACAGCCAACACCACAGCCACCAGTTCAACCAAGGGCTCGGCGGGCCGCACTCCCCCAACGAGCAGCACCTGCAAGCACTTCACGTCGCGCAGCACACGCGAAGCCCCTCCCTCAAGGTCAGACGCTACAGCTTCCTGGCCGGCTCGCGGAGGGGGCGTGGCTTCTCAGAGATCTTCAACTCCACCATCCTCAATGACCACTTTGACCAGTACGCGGCCGCCGACAGTGGGATCGGGGGCGATGGCCTGGGCATGGTTTACCCTCCCACCCCCGGTGTAGGGGCTGGGGGAGTGGGTGGTGGGGGAGTGGGCGGGGTAGGAGGCAGGGGTGGGCTTGGCCCGAACACATTGAGCAGCCACGCCAACCACAACCCCCGCCTGAGGCAACCGCCCTCCAACCCTTCCCCAGACTCGGGAGTCTCGGACACCATGGAGGACGAGAGCAGCAAGAACCGGGCGCTGCAGCGGAGGAGAACCATGCCCTGCATCGTGGACGACCACGACGCCCAGAATAACACAGAGTTGGCTGCTGCCAAGCAGTGCCTGGCAGAGAAGGAGACGGCGCACAGCAGTGAGAATCTTACCAAGAAGAACCCAGACACTTTCATTATAGAGAACGGCATTCGCAAGAGGATCCGCGCCGAGGTTCACAACCACCCCAACAAGGAGGCGGGCCAGCTGCCCAAGGAGTATCGTATCAACGACTCGAAGGCTGCCCCTGGCTCTGCCGGAGCGGACAAGCGCGGGAGTCTTCCAGATTTGAACCATGTGACCTCCGTGAAGCCCATGAGCCGGCGAGAGGCGTACCAGCTGAGCAACGCCAGGAGGGAAGAGCTGCGACGTCTGCAGGACCTGGCGGAGAGGAGGAGGCAAGGAGACATGTCCGTCATTTTTGGAGATGTCAGGGTGAGTTGTTACATAACCTTCATTTGTATAATGGATTTCTACATAGACTGGCACAGGCTAAGTGTCTTAGCATACAGAACTACAAGTCATAGCAACACTAACTTCATTAGAATAATGAAATGGATGTGTGTATAGACATATAGACTAGTACATTCTGACTGTCTTAGAATAAAGAATTATAAGTCACAGCAACATTACCTTCATTAGAATAATGGATGTGTGTGATAGACTAGTATGTCATGTACATGCTAGGTGTCTTAGTTTTGCGTAAAGAAATACATGTAGAGCTACATAATTAACCTGTTTTGTCTATAGACTATTAAAGACTACTACATGTCTATTTTTGCATAAATATATTATTGATGAGTTCCTTTGCATAATGCATGTGTATAACAATAGAATTGTTTTCAAATTCAAGACACAGGTTCGAACCCAAGAACCACTTATTTTGAGACAATGAAAGGCTACTTGTCTAATTTTTTTCTTTTGCAAAATAAAATGATAATAAATTTCCATTTCTTGAAAGGTAGCCTTTGAGGGGACTTGTTTTTCACTTTGAAAAGATAATTTTTTTAAATAATTACACTGTGACAAGAAATGGCTTGTAAAGAGATGAATCATGTCTTGTTCTTGTTATCATTACTATCATTATCATTTTTATTCAAGACATTCTGCTATGAACAAATCTTCTGTAGATTTTCAGTTCTTTTTTACTTGGCTTGTGAAGGTATTTAGGGACTATTTGGTCCACTTAATGAAAAGCTTTCCGGTCAAGGATACAGTTCTTGCGTTTTCACTATGGTCAATATACTATGGTCATTTCTGATAAGGGAAAAAACATCAACATATTGTTACATAGAAAATCTTGTCAACTGGAAAAAAATATGCTATTTGAGCGTGGCACATGTATGTAAGCATTTAACAATAATTGAATACATGTATAAATAAAACAGTATTCTTGTGCTTATCTGACATTGGAGTCATTATAAATTTACAAACATTATTCTGTTTCCATGGCGATCATTTTCATTCATAAATTTCATCCCTCCAAATTTACTTTTTCAGTGCATCCATCTCTCTTTTTTTCCTTATTTATTTTTACAATTGACGTCAAACAGTAGATTGTATGTGTATCTTTTTCTTTCACATTTTTTTTTTTTTTTTTAAATTAAAATTTCATTTTATTTTAAAACATTATTTTTTTAAACAGTCGCTTGATCACCTTCATTTATAAACTTCTGTTCTGTACTTTATTTCCCTCTTTGCACACTCCTTGTTTTCTAACATTACAAGAGGATGGATGACACTCTAAGGTAAACACGCCAGTAGGGTCAATGGAAAACAGTCTAAAGTGTTCTTTAACCATTAGAATAGCGCTCTGGATGGACCATTTTGTTTTTCAGAAAATAAATTTCAAACCTTTTTTTTTTCCAATTTCCTGTACAGGTCACTATATTCATTTTTGCTTTTCGTTGTATTTTTTTTTATTTCTTGTTTTTTGATGTGAAAGCTTCCTTCAGGCCACAAGATGTTTAATCTGTATTTACTCTGCTGAGTGTTTTGTGTTTTCAAGGAAATGCAGATCTTCCTCACTTGTTGATAGGCAAAGCTTCTCGTCATTCTGTGTTCATTTCAAAGTTTAGGAAGCAATTCAGAGATCTGTACACACACACACATATTATTATCATCCACAGAATCTTGTGTAATCTCTTCACATTGTTCACAATTCACAACGCATTGATGATCATTGTCACTATCATCAGTTTAGAAATATATTCCATGAGAAAAAAAAAGAGATAAGAAGCGTTTTTCGGCCTGTTGCTTCAACTTCAAGGAAAAGCGCTATAGAAAATATACTTACTATTTTTAAGAAAGTGATAGATGTGAAAAGAAGTGAAAAAAAGAAAAGAAAAGAATGAGTGTGTCACCTTTTTGTTGTAGGGTATACTAGGTGTATCTCTATGGTTTTAGGCCTATTATTATGACCAACAGGGAATACAGGCAGCCTTGATCTGTAATCTGGACTGGAAAGCTTTTCAAATTTTGACTTAAAAAAAAAAAAAAGAGACATTTCTTCAATGGGCTTTTGTCATTTCTTGCAAAGCAATACATGTACTTTAAGACTATTGTCGTTACATCACCAACTTCCAATGTATAACAAGCACATGTCTTGGTAGCAGCTGTTACTTTAGATTGGACATTGAATGTAGTATCACCACGCTGGTAGAGTTACTCAAATGATGGATTGTTATTTGAATGTAACTGTTTATCCGGATACAGCTTTTTATATGAATGTAGATCTAGCTGTTTATTCAAATTTGGATGTACTACCTTTTAAAAATTTGAATTTAGCATTTGAAGAGATGGTCCAAGGGAAAACCCAGTGATGTCACTTTGCCAATAAACTGTTTGTACATTCAGCCAGGCTTTCTTTGATTTGGAGGCTGAATCCATTCATTTCTTTGTCAGTTTACACATGTCGCAATTTTACCATACGCATTGGAGTACTACTCAAGTTTGAGTGATCCAACTATGTAACTGGAAGAAGAAGAAGATGTCTCTTTTAGATTGTCAATTGTGCGTGCAAACCCTGGCGCTTAGATGGTAGGTCTGAGATTTTCAAATTGGACATCACTGGGCTTTCCCTTGGGCCCTTCATGTGTATGAGTTTATTCAGACATACCAATACATTGGTTTCCAAGATTGTAGGCCTACGGAAAAGCATATTTTATTTGTTAAATGTTGTGCTTCAGTTTCAGGGAAACGCTTTTTTTTTGGTGGTCAATGCCAAGTAGGCCTTTACCTATAAATCATGTTGATTAATCTGTTCTTTTTATTTCTTCCCAACCACCCACCTCCCCCCCCCACCCCGCTGTTTCAGGACTGGTGTCAAGAAAGACAACTGCTAGTACTGGTTATTGCTCTCAACTTGAGTCTCGCCACCATGTTCTTCAATCTCCTCTCCTGAAGCCAACTCTAACTCTGAAACACACACACAACAAAATGACGTCTCCCGCTTTGCCAAGATGGCTGCCGACCCCAGCCGACCTGACCTGCCCGCCCCCTCCCTCCAGGTCAAAGTTCACAGATTGCCAGAGGTCATTCCTTGAGGTGGATCCGTGCCGAATCGTGGACGACCCCCACCGTCAGAGATGACCCCCGCACCGCCAGTCTGGAGGGGAAAACATTTTCTTACATAACATAATAACAATACGGTTGAATGAAATTTGACCTGAAACCTATGGAGCCAGGCTTTGTAGGCCAAGGGTTTAGTTGATCATGAAATATTCAAGCATTATTTCTCAATTAGCCATTTTCTTCAAACAAATTGATTCACCACCCCATAACCATCGAGGAGGCTTGCCATTTATCTGATTCTACCTTGTTGTTGTTCCCTCGAACCCCTCCCCCCTATGTTATGCACTGGAATGAAGCACTCACAGACATGTCACATGTGTCCTGCCTAATGATTGAAAAATGAGCCAGTCACTCAGCCTCATGGTAAAAAAAATAAAGCATTCGCTCAGCCTCGTGGTAAAAGATGAAACATTTCCTCGGCCTCGTGGTAAAACCCCAAGGCGTTTGTTCCGCCTCAGGGTTAAAAATGAGGCAATTGTTCAGCCTTGTGGTAAAAAATGGAGGCATTGCTCAGTCTCATGGTAACAAAATCAGGCATTTGCTGGGCCTCATGGTAAATCTTGACTTCACTGTGTCACTTGTGATTGTTGGGTTCAGATTAATTTATAGAATTTATCATACATAATTTGAGTCTATAACGGGAATACAACTCTGATTTATGATACTCAGTACCTAGACCCTCTATCTAAAGCCCAACCCATCCCCCACCCCCCCTACTCCCTTACCCATCCCCACCCAAATCCATTTCAAATGCTGTGCATATTTTCAAAAAAATCATTGTATAATTTATTGTCTCCCAAGCTGATGTTACCATGACGACTGGAATTTTAAGAAAAACACTCAATCAACACCGGTTACCATGTTGACGATTGTCTGTTGGTTGTCTGTGTCTGAATAGCTTTTAAAAAAATTATTATTGTTGTGTATATACTAAATATGAAAAACTTGGAGCCATGTAGTAACCAAATTGTTCTCAAGACTTTTTGACAACCAATGCAGTTTCGTAGATCCGTCATGACTGTGTTTTCTACACATCATCAATCTCACAGGTACTGCTTCATCGTCTCAGTTTCTTGTCACGCAGTACCGAGTTGAGACCGAGCGAACTGAATGTGAACTTAGTTTCTACGTCATGTTGTACATTGTACATTCTGTCGTCGTTGTTTTAAGAGTATGATAATGTGTTTCCTGTACTGTACTCCACTGCAGCAAGATTCTATGGCACTTTTAGAGATTTATAAATCGGACAAAGGTGGATAAAGGGCTAGATATATAATATGTTGTTGTTGCAGTCAGGCATACATTATGAGTAATTCACTCTTCAAGTGGTCTAATGGACCTACAGAGCCATGGCAGTCTAGCTCTGCAACCTGGGACTGGAGGGCCTTCAAATTGGCCCCTTGTTCATGCAATTATTCGATACCTTAGAGTACAAAATCATGCCTAGAGACATGAAAAGATAAGATAAGATGAGATCAACTTTATTAATCAATTAAAATGGGAAAAGGATTAGTGTTAATTTGACAAGGTCCGCATGGTCTAAATTATATAGAAAAATATTGCTACTTCGAAGACCTACATAACAAACCTGATCTGTAGGCCTACTGGCAACACTGCAAGTCGTATGAGAGGAATTTAAAAGAAAGAGATTACAAGAATGGGCAAAAGACCGTAAGGTCTAATAATGCCCCAAAATGATATTGATATCATATTGTGACAACGGCCCAAGTACCTAAGTGTTGTTTAGGATTTCTGTGGTTTGAACAAGAACCAAAGTTGTGATTTGTTAAGTGCCTAATGTTTTCTAATATCCTGCGACGGCTCTTTCAAGTAGGTGTCTTTGGATTAATTATTGCTTTCTTTGCTCTACGCACTGTTCTGTGATGTGTTTGTGTGATGGGACATTCTTGATGTGTTTATGCAAGAGAGCAGAGTTTCATATTGTTTCAGTCCTTGAGAGTTTACTTTTAAAAGCCCTGCAGCAAGTAAAGTTTTCCAAAATAAATATAGATAAGAGCCCATGTGTTTTGCCATGCTTATGGGATCTATTCATCTGTTTATAATTATAGCAGCGTTGTTCAATAGTTTGTATTTCATTGGAGGTACTTGGAAAGCTTGTTCTATATTAATTAGACTCACTGTTCAACATGCAAAGCATCATAATGGCAGGCACTTAGACTCAGTTTTGTGCTGTCTCAAAGCTTCGTTGATTTTTCTCTCTCATTACTTTGGGTACCAAGACCATGCTATAGAAGCTGATAGAGCTATATCTAAGTCTTTTTTCCTTTCAAAGCATCTTTTTACTACTTAGTCTTACGCTTGTCTTTTGACATTTATTGTAAGCATGGAAAAATGAAATAATATTTTCTCCCCCATCTCTTTCCCCTTTCACCTGAAAGTGATTTGCAAAGTTTCTTATTCAAAACCATTGTAAAGGATGAAGGACGTGTTTCATTTTTACAAAGCGTAGAAAATGTCTTCACACGCTGACACAGTCAACTGCAAAGACAAACTAGACCTACAGCTTGTTGAACAGACGTATCAGTGTTTTTGTGACTTTTAATCAAAAGCGCACAAAAAAACGACATGGTTATATTCAAGAAATTACTACTATGCTATTATGCTCTCATCATAGTTTTCTTTTTCAACTTTCTACTACTGTAACTTTTCTATCTTCATTGGGTTTTTATTCCTCTCTATGAGTGTTCTTCACCTGCACATTTATTATTATTACTATGACTCTTTGTCTTTTCCCCCCTCCCTCCCGCTACTTTCTTTCTATCCTTGGCACTTTCCGTAAAGAGCACGGCTGACTAATGTTGCAAACTCATGACAAGGCTGCCATTCTGTGAGTTACCGTAATTTCCAGACTAAAAGGCGCATCGGTATATAAGTCAAACCCCCCGATTTGTACCCCCCAAAAATGGATTTGTCCTAGTATAAGCCCAACAGGATTACAAGCCTCACCAGATTACATAGGCCTACCAAAAACGTGTTTGATTATTCTTATTAAATGACTCCCGTTAAATATGTAGACACAGACAAACGATTGTAATCACAAACGGAATTGTGAAGTACACCTTTCAATGTTTCTAAACATCAACAGATGACCCGCTCATTTGTGTTTAGGCCTAGTCTTTGATTATCAGTGTGTGTAAATTCAACGACCTGTACAAGTGAGAATGTATATTTCCCGAAAAATCCTAGTAAAAGCTATACCGCTGTATACGGCACAGGGCTCGTGGTGATGGAAAAAGAAGTAGCGGCTTATAGTCCGGAAATTGCGGTAGACTTTACGAGAACACCGTTCACACCTTTGCACTGCATGCATGACCCTCCATCCTAGCCATGGAACAGATCCCACTTCACTCTCGTGCATCGTCACATGATGATATCATGCACTCTCCTCATTTATTCATTTCCCTTCCTCCGAGTGATTAGGAAAGTAAAACGAGACTGCTTGCTTGCTCCCCTCTCATTTATCATCTACACAGACTAACCTGTGGCGAAATGTGTCGATTTGAGAGTGAAAATTGTTGATCATTTATTATCAAACCATGTTTGCAAAGATAAATCTGAAGTCGACAATTATTAAAACAGACTGTTCTTGTGTATTGATAACTGATGTGAATGATGAACTAGATCTAAATGCTATAAATATTTTGACTGATGAGCTATGGAGTGGTGGGAGAGAAGATTGTTCTGTTTTGAACGTCGACATAATAATATAATAACCAATGAATGTGATGCTTGTTTACATTTACTGGAGTTTTTAGAAATTATTGTTTTCACAACACAACAACTATATTAGACAACGGAGGTGTTTGTGATGAAACTGTACATTTGCGGTCACTAGCAGCAGTTTATGAGAACAAAAATGGTCATGGTTTCCTTTGTGATATAAGGAGATCATTCATAAAGTTCCCAACGTGATTCATCGTACGTTACTGACGACAGTGGCCGTAGAGTGACCCAAATATGTATGTGTTTTACGAATCATGTGCACTTATCATTGGCCTGGTTGCCAAGTATTATTTATTGAACTTTGTTTGATCACTGTACAAAACAAAACTTTTGTGTGATCTATGATTCCTGATTTTCTCATAATAATATTAATATATCATTTTTATGTTTGGTGTAATAGTCAAGTAGCGTTTAGATGTCTTTAGTTCACAGGCAGAGCATTTTTGTGTTTGAATGCATGATTTTAGTTAAGAATGGAGGGCAGAGTTTTCTGCTAATGCGCTTTGAGCTGGTCGAAATCACCTTCTGATCAGTAGCACTATGTATGTATATTTGAATCTGTGTCTCTTCTTCTTACTCTTCTACTTTATTTGTTTGTTTTGTTTGTCAAATAGAATGAATATGTTCCCATTTATTTTTTTTTCACACATTTTTTAGAATAATTAAATAAAGAAAAATGACGACAACTTCATGCTATCAATCAAGTGTGTATACAACTTCTCAGCAAGAGCTGAATCCATAGTGTGAGTGACGATCTAATGTGAACGAGGAAAAACTCACATTCCAACGCAATCACAATATTTCTGAAAGAGAAACTCCATCTCCTTTTCATGACTGATGCTCGCTAGAAAAAAAGAAAAGATATGTCTAGAGGTCAAGATCTAGCAAACTTCAGAAACGTCACAATTGGCCTCTGTCCCACTTGAGTATGATGATATTACATTTTTAAAGATTGTTTCCAAATTTAAGAAAATAAGACGATGGTAAATAAACAGATGAATAAAGATATACTGATTATAGTAATAATAATGATAATGTATATTGTAATGGAGACAATTTTTAAGGTGCTGAATCTCAATTTAGATTGGCTTAGTAAAGCACAAAACACTTGAAAATGTTACAGGACTGTTGTACAGTGTAGAACACAAGACACTGTCAAGGCGCAACAACTATAATTCAGCGAGACTGATGTTGGCCAACTATACTTAGAATTTGAAACAAACAATTGAAGAGCCTGAAGATTGAACGTTTTCTCGGAGCTGCTATTCACACCAGTCACACCATTTGATAGGGCAGCCATATGGCTAGACCTATTCTAGAAGTTCTAGCTAGCCCAGATTTCTTAAATCTAGACCTATTTAGAAGTCTAGAATAGATCTAGATTCTAGATCTTGAATCTAGATGTACTAACTTGTACTAGATCAGATCGTCGATTTCAATTCAAACAGACTGGGCGGAAGTCGAAGAAAAAGCCTACTAGTGGAATACGCCGGGCGCACTTAGTAAAATGAAATACAGATCCAGCACCGTAGAGGAATAAAAGGTTTGTCATTGAATAGTGACAGATTCTTTTCAATGCATTCCTCTCACCATACCTCGATGTCTTCATGTCACAATGTTTGATAGGAGCTTGTTTCAACCTTTCATTCACTTTGAGCATAATATGAGAATAACTACAAACATTTTGATATCCAACGAATTCAACAGGAAACACATTATATACTATTTATTTTGTCCGTTCATAGTCATAGTTCTTCTTGAGTTTTAAAGCTTTGTCCACAATTTTAGAATTTTAAAGGTTTTTTATCTTTTAGTTTAGCATATACGCATGTCAAATCATTAGGATGGAAATCAAGCAAGTTTTTTTTTAGTTAGAAATGTTTTGAAATATTTAGTGTCTATTCTTGTTTTTCTGTGACCAAAATTTCTCAGTTTGCTGAAAATGGTTAAAACCAGTTTTTAAATAGTTGGCATATTATGTAAAGTTCTTATTTGGCTTAAAACAGATAGGTAAAGACTTTAAAGAGAATGATATGGTCCGTGTAGACTATGAATAAGCAAGGATAAATGGGAAAACCTCTGTGTATGTATAATAAAGTTAAAAGCTAAAGAAATATTTATTTCTGCTGACAACTGGATGAGGAAGGAGATTAGTGTTCCTCACTTTCGTCAATGTCCAGTCATAAGACATCTTAGTTTAATTTACTGCAGATTTTGTTAATTTTCAACTCCACTTAGAAAATAGCAGAACAATTTGTTATATGACTATGATGTTAGAACAAATAATCATAATTTTCATTTAATTCCCATCCACCTTTTTTCCGTTATTTTTTGTTTATATTTATATCAAGGCTTACAGAGTATGTAGGCATACATGTATAATAATGACGAATGCCAAAGCCACATTGATTGGAAATCTTTTGATGTTTCAATTCAACCAAACCAGTGCATCCAACCAGGCCTAATGCCAAATCTTCGTAAAAAATAGGATAGAAATTCTGTTTCATTTCACATACATCACTTGTCCCCTTCACACCAACCACCCTATGAGACCAGTGCTAAGACAAGTAGAACAAGGCTGTGCAGTGGCTCAATGGTTAACACGTTGGGTAAACGAGTCCTGGTCCCCAAGCGAGGGACCCGGGTTTGAATCCTGATGAGGGCATTCTACTAAATATCTACTATCTCTCTCTCTCTGTATCAGCCAGTCCTCTTGCAGGACGTTGCCTCTTGAACCCTCCTGCAACACTCTTGTCTTTTGCTATTCAAGGGATAGGTGGACAGTTTTCACGGCTCTCCCCCCCCCTATCGGAGACGGATGTTTAAATGTCGGTCCTACCTCTAATGACCTAAAAAGTGTCGCTAGGGATGTAAAACTAAAACAGATAAGGTTCTATGGCAGCCTTGAGGACCTGTCCCATACATTAGCTTTTTCAGATTAGATTTGGAAATGCCATAATAAGAGCAAACAAGAAAATGTATTACATTACAACTTTAAACTATCACCATTTACAACTTCTAACCATCGTCACATTAGTTAGGATTTTCACTGCGTTATGAATAAATTTACTCATTTAATGATATTCCTTTCACGTCCTGCCTGCTTATCATTCATTAAGTTTGTCAATTATGTTTTCTTTTTAAATATCTGATGTTGTTTATTTGTTTGTTTTTAAATTCAATTTTTAAAATGACTCTTACTATTACTATGTTGAAGTAAACTTAAATTGAATTTTGTTCCCTAGAACGCTGTAAACTGTAACTCTTTTAAAGATCATGCTATTACTCCTATAGTTGTCATGACATTCTAGCATGTTTAATCCCCCATAATAATTACGATGACCCCACGCCCTGGAACGGGGACCCCAATGTTGACTCGGAACCCGAGCGATCGACTCGAAAGTCATTAATTGATCAACTCAACAAAGATTCAAAGATCATGACGACGATGATTCATAATTCACAAAATCTAGTCCTGTACAAAGGTACTTAGACCTCTTTAAATGACACGCAGTGTACTTGGCTTCATATTTAATGATCATCCACAAGATGATGTGTGCTTCAGAAATGCATGTTCGTTTTCTTATAATTTATTCCGTTTCTTTTTTTTTACCATGTTCCTTCCCCCCCCATGAATGGAAGATTCTAGTTCTAATTAATGACTACATGAATTTTCATCTTCATTTGTTGGACAGCAGGAATATTTGAGGAAAAGAACTCACACGATGAAAGAAAGAACGCATCAATACTGAAATGGATTCAAGTTATGTTGTTCTGATTGGTACCATCGTCTTCATCTAGCGACATGTATGTCAGTTGTCAGTGTTTCGTGCGTGTGTATGATCAAAATTCTAATCAGGCCTGCGAGACGCGAGAGTCTTCCTTACTTATGTAAGAGCAGACGTCTCACCCTCGTTGATGCCTGGTCAGAATAGAGTGCTACTATTACTACAGAAAATTTTGTTTCATATTTTTTTTTTGTTTACCTTGACTTGATTGTAGTTCCGACACAAATACCATGTGTTCTTTTTTTTTTTTTTTATTTAAATTTTTTTTCCCCTGAGTCCCTCTTGATTTTGTACCATATCCTACAACACAGCTTACTCCATCCACTGGATGCCTGCCTACTGTTAGTTGACTTTGTGCAAGTTTTTTCCTCCCTCCTCTTCCTCTCTACCTTTTTTTTTTTCTGTCTGCCTGGGTGACACTTTGTCGTACAAAGGCCCAGGCAGATGCCACTGATGACACGACTACTGTTAAATAATTTAATAAATTTGCCCTTTTACCTCAGTACTCTTCAGTATCTTTTGTTTAAAAAAGAACAGATGTTCCGTCCAATGTTGTTACATGTGTACATGTCATGTACTTAGTTAAGCTTCCTGCGAGCTGTGGTCAACTTTGTGAATTCTTTCACACAAGTTCAAGCACCGGGGCTACAGAAAATTATGTGACATTCACCCGATTCAGTCCTAAATCATGGCTGTAACCATAAATGTCTCAGTGCTGTATCAACATAGGCAGTATCAACTCAAGTGTATATTGGACACAGCACTTATCTGGTCTGGCGGGTTCTTGTGACTGCATTGCCCTCCAGTCCCAGGTTGCTGGGCTAGACTGCCATGGCTCTGAAGGTCTATTAGACCACTTGAAGAGTGAATAACTCATACAATGTTACATGTATGTAGTATGTACATAGTTAAAAGCTCTTTGCTTAGAAGTACATGTACAGTCTCCACACAAGAATTGAAAACAAACATGAGTATGGTGTCAATGAAGGGATGATGTCTGAATTTTATTTTGTTTCGTTTCATCAACAACATACGGATTGAATATCTCCTAGATTGATAGAAAAACGTAATTTAAGTCCCCTCCAAATTTACATCAACAAGAAAAGAAAAAAAAACAATGTAAAAATCCTAACAATAAACACTAAAAATACAAGGAAAAACAAATTGCACTGACTTTCAAAAAAACATAATTGGGCGAGATTGGGAAGGGGTCGATCATCAATTCTACAGAATTATATTTCAGGGTTCAACACGGAACAAGAAGTAGATCATAGTACATTACAAGCAATTGACATATCAAACATACAAACACAAGCAACAAACCATATTGTACAAAATGAGAAATAGGCTACTGTGCTTCTTCTTCCCTGTGAGCAAACACAATCATCAAGTTGATTATTCTGTCACTAAGGGGTCTGCAAGCAGGAAGGCTTCTCTCATACTTCATGGCTTAGCTCAACTTCAATCATACCAACAACAAAATATGTTTGTCTGGTATGGGAAGGGATCAAGTTTGGGTACTTGTTCTATATGTGCACTGATTAGAATGTGACGTGTGTATGTCATGAAGGGTCTATCTAACCGTAAGCACGGCCCAAACTAGGACGTAATACCACTATGACTAATTACCTAAGTGTGTATGAGGGTGGGCTTAAAAAGTCCTTGCCGGTTTTACACTACTACTACTACTAACTAAAAGAATTCTCACTGGACAAAAAAGCCATTTCTCACACATCTTACTCTTTTCAGCCTTCCATCAAAACTCAAAAAGTATCTAAACCTGCAGCACCATACAACTCAGTGCACGATGACATTGAACTGAATAAGTACAACAATACGATGAGATATATCAATACAAGTTCAATGTTATCTTTCACACTCTATAGAATTGTTAAATAATAACAATGATGAAAATGAAGATCATTTGTCACACGCTGAATTTGTTAATTAACAAAACAAAAAACAAAATTATCATGTGAAGCTGCATAGCAAATAACTTCATCATCAGACCTCTAACTTTGTGAGATAAACTGGGTTTTCAAAATAGTTTTAGTTTCACACACCAAGCGACACTTTTCAAGTCATATAAGAGTTGGGGCCTACGTTTAAACGTCCGTCTCCGATAGGACGGGGTGGAGACAGCTATTAAAACAGCTTACGCAACCCATGTTCAGAATGCCCTCATCAGGATTCAAACCCGGGTCGCACCTTGGAGACCGAACACATTAACCCAATGTGTTAACCATTCAGCCACTGCTCGGCCCGAGATAAACTATAATAACAGACATCAATACATGAGAATAATATTTGAATGCGTCTTGCCCAGCCAAACATCCAGGCTGTCCATTCATGCTCTGACAACATCCATCGTCTTTCAGCTGCTCCCTCTCCCTCTGTTCTCTGCACATCGCTGGACACTATGATAACCTGCAGAAGACAAGATAAGAGAATGAGAATAAATATATTTATTATAGAAGGGGCGTGGTAGCTCAGAGATAAAGCGTTCAGCCGACAACTAAGGTTTCAACAATCCGCGAGCCAATAACATAGATGACAGGAGAAATGCAAAGAAACGTAGTGGACAGGCAGGAATGTTTATATAGTCTATGGTACCCTAGTTTCAAAAAATATTTCATTTTAAGCTTGAGCTTTACACCCATAGGAAAACAATTTGATCTCATGATAGGTGGGACCTACATTTTAACACCTGTCTTTGATAGGACGGGGATGGCAGAGCCATACAAACTGCTCACACAACCTATAACCAGAACGCCTGTGAAGGGCTTCAAACCCGGGTTGCCTTCTTCGAGAATAAACTCGTTAACCTTCAGACGCCACGAGGTCCTTAACTCATCGACTTCTGCAAGCCTGTCCCAGTGGATCCGCAACATACCTATATAAAAGGGGGCCACGGCATAGTGGGAAAACCCACCTGGACACAACGAGTTAAACAGTCGTAACAGTAAATGTCCTTACGTGTCCACCAAGGAGTCCCTCATCTCAGTCTGTATTGCTGCGGGCTGGTGATGGTCACTCAGTTTGAACACGTTCTCGATGACAGAGAGCTCCGTAGACGTGGTGTCGTGCCCACACACTGCCATCCAGTCGTTGACCACCATACCACCTCCCAGCACGCCACTTCCGCGGTTCACTGTGCCAGCCTAGAGAACAGAGGAAAGCAAAATATTAATACAGGGATAGAGAACAGAGGAAAGCAATTGTAATATAAGGACGATATGTAAGTTTAACAAAAATTGATATGTGCTTTTTTCTGTTTCAGTTCGAGTTTTACACCCCTAGTGAAAGATTTTAGATCCTGTAAGAGGTGGGACCTACGTTTTAACGCCCATCTCTGATATGACGGGGGTAGAGTGCCGCCATGAAAACTGCCAACTCAACCCATGTTCAGAATGCCCTCATCGGGATTAGAACCTGGGTCGCCAGCTTGGAAAGAAAACTCAATAACCCATCGTGTTAACTAACCATTTGGCCAACGTGCTGCCCCAACCCATCGGAAAATTCCAGACTTTTGTTCTGTTTTCCCGACCTGGTGGGGACCCTGTAAGTAATGTCTACTATGTCTTCAAATATCACAGGAATGTGATTGGCCCTTTACCAAAAAAAAAGGGAAAATGATGATGAACATGTGGGAGACCCCATAATGCTATTGGTTCATACATCAACAGTTGATAGTTCAGAATTATGAAAATCTTGCTATCAATGAAAACAAAATTACGGAAATCGGCAGCTTCACAGAAGAACCCCTCCCCTGAAATAAGGACAAAACAGAGATGCTTACCACAAGAGGCACTTGGAGAAGAGAGGATAGCTCATCCAGATCAGACACAGATGTGTTTGGGGGTACCTGAACACACCACAGAAATAGAAAATGTTATTTTGTTGTTATTATTATTCAAATAAACATGTAGAAGCGCAAACTGCTATAAAGTGTATAGATTGTTTCTAAAAAAGTGTTTTAATGGATATATATATATATCATCCCTATAAACATGTGCTATCAATGATCAAATTCATATGATTTGAGCCATAAAAAGCTGAGATATGGACAATTCTTATTGGCATGTAAGTCACATGTTTAAAAAAAACAAGAAAACAAACCCCTTTCCTTCAAATACAAACAAACATGTGTGAGCTTTAGTCATACTTTCTTAATATCCTTTGTACCGTTATTTTTCTGATTGTATACAAAGTGGACGCACTGAGATAGGCTACCCCAAAATCGCAAATTGTCCTGTCTGTACGTAGGGTCTGTAACGTTAGTAGGCTATGTGCCCAGAGAGACGAATGGTAGAAATAATATAGACAAGCCCTCACCATTCCTCCCTGGTTGCTGAACACTGCATAGCTGCCCACCAGGCAGTTGGTGGCCACTGTGTGACGGAAGACTTCCACCTTCAGGACATCCACCAACAGGTCCTCTGTTTCCTAAGGGAACAAGCAAGTCACATTATAGAATATCAAAAGTTAATGATTGATCAACATGTCACATTAAAGTAATAAACTAAAATAAATATCAAATCAACGTGTTAAAACTATTCTCAATCTAAAAATGCAAAGAAATATTGGTAAATTTTGAAAAAATAAAATAAAATGAGAGAAACAAAACACCATAAACGATAAAACAAATCAATTGACTATGGCAATGTAAAATAATCTTTGTCAGAAAAATAAAAAAAAAAAAAAAATATCATTACAGTTACCACTAATCCTATTCTTTCTCTGCGCCCACCAATCCAAATAATAGTTACAGTTACATGCTATGCAAGAAGAAAAATCACACGAATAAGGAAATGCTTTTGCTACAACAACTCTTTATTAAATGTTCAAAGTGTGCAAAGACAATTTTTTTAAATATCTAGAGACAATCTACGAACTAATCGTAGGCGCCTACACACCCTGTCCAGATCTGGATGCACCAAAGCCACGTAATCGTTGCATGCAATGACATTGCCCAGGGCTGACAGCTTGTCTTCAGCACGGTAGATCCTCACAGAGTCTGGCAGGGCATTTCTGATATGCTGCAGCTCTTGATCTGTGGTCGTGTTAGGCAACAAAAGCCCATGGCGGTTGCCTGGAAAGGTAGAGGGTGAGAGGGTTTGGGTTTATTTTAAACAAAAATGATTTTGCTGTTTCCACTCTATTCCAAGTTCTTCTTCTCAATTCAGCAGCCCTTACTTTAAGTACTTGCTCATCGACCCAAATTGTCAGGAAGTAAAATTTGCAGGTGTTCCTAAGCTGTTCAGAATTAGATATAACGATTATAATTGGCATTTTTTTAGTAGAACAAAGCAACAGTATACTTTGCAAATATTGATCATCTTCAAAGGCCATATAATTATTCAGGGGGAGACATTGTCAATTTCAACACTTAACTTAACTATGAGTATGAGGAGATAGAAGATGACGGTAAAGCTTAAATTTCAAAATGAAATAACACTTTTAGTTTTAGCAATTGAGTGACATTGAAGAACAAAATTGATGAGTGAACAACATACCAACACACATCCTTCCAACTATACGACATCCTGCAATGCTGACATGTACCACAGGAATAGTGTCTCCAAGTTCACCCTCGAAAACACTGGGGGGAAAAGAAAAGAAGGAATCATAGTACTGTAAGTAATTGTAATGCTTTGTTCATATAGGGAAGGGTGTCAGTAAGTAAGGTGCTGTAGTGTAGTCTGTAGGGGGGCAGCTCTATGTTCCCCCAGGTATGTTACTAGAGTGGTGTATCGCATAGCGGCCAGGGAGTTGTGAACGGCCAATTCGAACTATGTAACACGTTTTCTTACCGTTTTGTTGATTAGATACTTTCCACAATGCATTCTTCGTTTCCGACCATTATTCAGCCCACAATTTCTCTAATCTCCACCTTTAGTGGCAGTGCATTTTTTGCAGAAACAACCTTTTCTAGCATCCAACCTCTACAGCCTACGATAGGTCTGACATTTTGTAGCAGATGTCAGACAATGTTATTATCACGTGTCTAAAGC
>JAUELK010225874.1:0-18837 GCA_031471215.1 Gastropteron pacificum | reverse complement strand
GGTTTTGAACTGTGCTTCTGTAGGAGAGCTTTTCAGAGACATCGGAAGGTTATTCCAAATATTTGGGGCACAAAATGAATCTATTCAGTGTTGGGTTGGGTTTTTTTCTACAAAAGGTAATTCACTCACTTGGCTGCCTGTTCTTTGGTTGATGATCCGTGAAGAGCATTCATGTATCCCTTTTCTCCATACTTGGCTCTCAAGCTGAAAGCAACAAACAAAATCAACAAAAATGTCAGCCACAGATTTTGATAGTTATCCACTGTTTATATAGATCTAGGATAAATAGTGGAGACAATGAGAAGATATTCTGTCACTCTGTTTTATTCTAGTAGTAAACAGTGTACCTGATAGTAGTATTAAAACCGTTCTTAAATTTCTATGGAATGCTTCCATTATATTGAAATTATTCTTGTTTTGTCACAGTGGTTATCATAGCACCAGAGTTATCAAGGTAACTCAAATACTGTATCAAAAGACAATCCAGCGCACCTGTCGGGAGCCTCCTCCTTGGCCTCCTCCACGTTGGTGGGTCCGATCAGCTCCCTCCAGTCCTTGATGACCGTCTCTCCTGTGGAGCCTTTGGTCAGGACCAGCACGTGGCAGGGGCCGCTGGTGACAAACTTTATCAGCTCCTCGAAGGAGCTCTGATGACAGGCACAAACAACAAGACATGAATGGGAATTGTTGTGTGCGGATTTGTCAAAGTCCTGTGGATTTGTCAATATCCTGTGGATATGTCAATGTCCTGTGGATTTGTCGATGTCCTGCAGATTTGGATTTGTCAATGTCCTGCAGATTTGTCAATTTCCTGAGGATTTGTCAATGTCCTGTGGATTTGTCAATGTCCTGTGGATTTGTCAATGTGCTGCGGGTTTTTTTTTCAATGTCCTGTGGATTTTTCAATGTCCTGTGGATTTATTTTGTCAAGGTCCTGTGGATTTGTCAATGCCCTGCAGATTTGTCAATGTCCTGTGCATGGGTGGAAAGAATCTTTTTCTTGAAAATAAAACACTTGAATAATAACGTCAGTAAATGAATACATTTTTAAAATACATACAAAAACAGTAGAATACTGACTGTACAGTTTCTTGACACTATGTAAAGGGTTCAAAGTTCAAAGTGTTTAATTAGGTGTAAAACCAAATCTATGTGAACAACATCGTACGTGGGTGGAAAGAATCTGTTCTTGAAAATAAAACACTTGAATAATAACATGAGTATTTCCAGCAAATGAATACATTTTCAAAATACATACAAAAACAGTAGAACACTGTACAGTTTTAGACACTATATAATGGGTTCAAAGTTCAAGGCGTAAAACCAAATCTATGTGAACCACATTGATTTCCGTATATAATATATAGCCCACTCACCTCCATCTCCTGATCCTCATAGATTTCTCTAGCCTCATCATCAGTGAGCTCATGTTCTTGTTGGGCCAGAATCTCAATCCCATTTTCTTCAAGCTGTAGGAGATAAAACAACAACAACAGGGCTGTAGAAAAAGTTAATAGATAGACAATACATATAGCATTATAGAGTGCTTTTCCCCACTTTTCTACAGCAAGCCCAAAGCGCTTTGCAGCCACTATTACCCCGACAGACATTCCAGAGCAAATCTCAACCTCCTGGGAGGCATACTGGTAGTGCTGCCTGATCGGTGCCCTCACCGACATACTAACAAGATCTCTTGGTGTCTATAGTTGGGTACCCATATTACACCCGGGTGAAGTGAGCAAGTCATGACAAAGAACTTTTGGTTGTGGATAACAAAAAAAATTGTCTCAAATCCAAATCGGCACTTCCCAGGGTACAAACTGGGGACCTTGGACTCCAGAGGCCAAGACACTGGCCTCTATACCACCAGAACAACGAAGCTGTAGTAAAAATGTTGCTTCAAACAACAATTTTAGCTTACTCATGACCATACACCACAAATTACAAATCTATGGAATTTTAAAGGAATAATTATCATCCTCATTTGAACAGCGCATTCCCTTTACACAGCAAAGAAACATTGGCATGTTTAAAAAAAAAAGGTTGGAAACTTCAATGATGACTGCACAAGAAAGATACTGATGTTTTGTTTGTTTTAGTTGAAGTTTTACATGCCCAAGCAACACTGTTTAGATCCTATAAGAGGTGGGACCTACGTTTTAACATCCATCTCCGATAGGACGGGGGTGGACAGCCATGAAAACTGCCCACACAACCCATATTCAGAATGCCCTCACTGGGATTCGAACCCGAGCCACCCGCTTGGAAACCAAACTCGTTGACCAAACGTATTAACCATTTGGAAATCGTGCGGCCCTTAAAGATACTGATGTTGTAACAATATGAAAGGCAAGCTTACTTCTGCCAAGATGCTATCAATTTTACTAACTTCTGCCAAGATTCTATCAATTTTACTAACTTCTGCCAAGATACTATCAATTTTACTAACTTCTGCCAAGATGCTATCAATTTTACTAACTTCTGCCAAGATGCTACCAATTTTACTTACTTCTGCCAAGATTCTATCAATTTTACTAACTTCTGCCAAGATGCTATCAATTTTACTTACTTCTGCCAAGATGCTATCAATTCTACTTACTTCTGCCTAGATGCTATCAATCTTAATTACTTCTGCCAAGACGCTATCAATTTTACTAACTTCTGCCTAGATGCTATCAATTTTACTTACTTCTGCCCAGATGCTATCAATTTTACTTACTTCTGCCAAGATGCTATCAATTCTACTTACTTCTGTCAAGATGCGATCAATTTTACTTACTTCTGCCAAGATGCTGTCAATTTTACCAGCTGCCACTGCATCTGGTTTGATGATGGCAATAGTGACACCCTTGGGAACTGTGAACCAAGACATACAGACAGCATTGTACATTTCTACTTCTGAGCTACAATATGTGTCAACACACAGAGATTGGGTCATATACATTTTTGTAGAAGAACAAGGTCGCAAGAGGAAAATTATAAATATGAACTGTTCTCAATATCTAAAAATAAAACTACTAACAACTAGTAATTTTAATATGCTTCTAATATGTTATACTTTTGCTACTTTCTAAAACAAAAACAGTTGGTTCAGTCTTATAGTATAGTCAGGTACTCTGGAACATGGACACTGAACTTGGCATACTTAATGGGTATTTAGCTTGATCAGAAAAACTTCAGAGAATTGCTCAGTTACACACCATTATGTAAGTGTCTAGAAATGATCTGCTATCATATATCTGAATAGACATCTTTCATGAATCCCTGTTAACAATGATTATTATCATTCTTTCAAAACTGTCAATTTTTCACGTGAAGATAAATCCTTAACTAAGAACAGACAATAGTAGGCTTTTTTCGCAAACATAATGAATAGAATATTGATGGCAATTGACAACATTGAGCAACCAAATAATGAACGATGAACAAAAAGAATGCACTCTACATAATGACAGGGCTCACTCAATAATTATACAGGTCAAAGGTGATCACAATCAATGAACTCATTCCCTACTTGACCCTATCTGGGTCAGGCCTGGACATGCCCATTTGCATTGGCCAAAATGGTCACTCGAGGTTACTGTCTATATTTCCTTTCACCCCATGCTATTGTCTATGCTATTCACATACATATACTGTGTTTTGAAGAGTGAGTAAGTGAGAGAGAGAGAGGTGTATGCAAATGTGTCCCACCATGGTTGTTTGTTTGTGAATGCATTCAGAACATTGTGAAACCATTTTACCCTCATGTGAAAATAAAGAATCATCTTATCTTATCTTATAAATGCATTTTATGCTAATTCTACTGGAACAAATATCACCAACCTATCATACATTAAAAGAAAGAGGAGAAAGAAGTGAATAGGTTTGTGGCCAGTTGGTGAGAGCCGTGGTTCACAGCTCAAAGTACAGTGCAACCTCTCTATAGCCAGATCCGTTACAGCAACATCTTCTCTATAGCGACATGCTGCCCAAGTCCTGATTTGTTTCCATATATGTCCTTAGTAATAAAAACCTTTCTGTGGCAACATACTATTTAGCAAAAACCCTGTATAGTGACATCGATATTGCTGACTGACAGCGTCAAATTGACAGTCAGGCGATATTTCCGACAGTGACGTTGGTGATGGAAAAGCAGTAGTAGAAGAAGAAAAATAGATGATTGATGCTCATATTGTTGTGCGGGGCACTGGCACGTTTGTGTTGTAATTTACACGGCTCCGAGAAAAACCCTGGTCCCGTCGCATTTGTTGAGGGGTACTTTACATAGAGGAATAGTCAGTCACTCAAAAATGAGTCGCAGCGAAGAGGGGGTTGCTATTTATGGAACATATGTATTAAAAGCAAAACAAAGACGTCCATCATTTACAAACAAACTTCAAAAAGAAAGGGGAGAACCCATTGATGACCTTAGGTAACCTTTTTCCTATATTTGGTTGCTTCCCTTGATGACCCCCCCCTACTTGGAAGCCCTGCTATAATGCGCGACAAACTCTCTATAGGGACATTTTGCCCTGGTCATGACGATGCAACTATAGACGGGTCGCAATGTATACAATGATGTGTTAAACACTTTTTCTGTCAAAATAAATTGTTTAAGCATAGCAATATGTTATTATGATGCATGTCCATTAAAATTGTATAGGAGGTGAGTGGGGCTCACTCAAAGATGATCTGTGAAAGAAACGAATGTTTTGCATCATCATACAGACAGAAGTTGGGGTATGGAAACAAAGCGGACAATTAAAATATCAGGTTAAAAAAAAAGAAAAGAAAAATTGGTCGCCGTTGGAGTCGTTTCAAAATGAAATCAGAATGTGAGTAGACATTGTTCCACAATATATTGTTCCACAATTCCACAACAACGACACATGCCAAGAACACGAGGGAAGCAGACAACACCTTCTTATACTTGAGACATTGGCCAATAAGAGTGAATAACTCCACGGCAGGGAATAGCAACAACAACAATACTTAAGACAAAGTCAACCACAGGCAACGGGTGAACGAAGAACTCAATCAAGCACTGACAATGTTCTCCTTGATTTGTGTTACACTGAACACCTTTCGAGTACAACTACTTATATCATAATGTGTATTTATAGAGAAGGTGGAGTGTTCCAAACTTAAAGAAAGCGAGTGAAGTACAACAAGGCTTGTAGTGCAAACTGTACCACCATCCGGCACTATTAGTATATTCCAGAGAGAATGATTAATTACACAGAAAGTGGACTTTTCTCGCCATGTCTGTGGGGAAAAAGATCTCAATACTTGAGACAAATCTTATACACTGTGATCTCAAATAATGAGCTGGCGAAAAGAAAAGGTGACTTCTCCATACCGACTGTCGCACCACACATAGCACCACTAGAACTAAAAAGGACAACGCATCAACCAAACTGAAGATATTGGGGAACAAGACAAATGCATCTGGTAGGTGGATACAACACATATGTATGACATTTTGTCATTGTGTGTGCGTGTCATTTATTTTAAGAAAAAAGGCATTAGGGTTAACGGCTATAATGCATATGCATGACATTTTGCCATTGTATGTGGAGTCATATGTTTTTTTTAACAGCAAAATGCATTAGGGTTGATGGCTATAATACAAATGTATGACATGTTGCCATTGTGGGCAAGGCCATATCATTTTATTTTAAAGCAATATACACTAGGGTATAGTGGCTGTAGTAAAAATATATGACACTTTGCCATTATGTGTTGAGCCAAATGAAGAAGAAAAAAGCCAAATACATTAGGGATTATGGCTATATATAATATACAACACTTTGCCATTGTGTGTGGAAACAAATGAGAAGGGAAAGAAGGGAAAAAAGCCAAATACAGTATGGTGATGGCTACAATATGTCACTTTGCCATTGTGGGTGAGGCCAAATGAGAGGGGGGAAAAAAAGCCAAATACAGTAGGGCGATGGCTACAATATGACACTTTGCCACTGACGATGGAGCACACAAAAAAACACCACCTCCTTGTTCCCTGTCTAAAGAGTCTTCAGCAGCGTCAGACATTTCTGTGACAGACTCGGCATATTGGGTCTGCTGGAGTTCTGGAAGAAGTATAAGCACCAGATTTACATGAATAAAAAGTCGTGCCCATGTGTGTATATTAATATCCTCAAAAGCATTACAGACTGAGTCACATTGCGCGATTGCAAAAGTTCTCTGTCTATGAGGCTGCAGTCACAATTGGAAGAAGAAGAAGAAGCAGAAGAAATCTTTGGTTTCTACTGACCTCTTCATATCCATCCCCCCTAAAGAAGAGTTAGTTATGAATGGATATGGCTTACATAAATTATGCCTCTAGACATATCGTGGAACAAAGTGCTGCAATGAGAATCTATAAGCATGATAACAACAAAAAACTATGTGGAAAGAAGGACGAAAATAGAGGTAGAACTAAAGGAACGCTGAGTCGTTTTCAAGAGATCTTTTGGGGCAAGTCCATCCTGGTCCATTGGTGTTATTTCAGTAATGTGAATCGATGAGAAAGGACTTTAAAGAACAAGGAGAAAGCACACAAACAACATCCAGTTGAGTCAGAGCAGTGAAGACATCTAGTCTATAGACTCCCAAAAGAAGAAGAAGCACAAAAAAGTTTCCTTGGAAAGTTTTCTAAACTCTACTATTGAAGCTATAACGAGGAATAAGAGAATGTACTTGGTTTATATCTCAAAGTTCCTGTAGAAACGTTGTCTAAATTAAAGTCTGTAAAACTCCCTGTGTAAGACTTATATTCATTCCTCATATTAAGTAAGACAACATAACCGAAAAATGAATTTCACACAATGTTAGAAATACATACAGGACGGGTTAAATCAGATACGCCTTCAGAGTCACTTCTATTATTGGAGAGCTTCATGCAAACATACACCATAATAAATTTGTTACCCAGAGGTTAACAGACACTCGGCAAGCTATCATATGAAAGAAACAATCAACGGACATGTGGAGTCCAGAGTCAGAAAAAAAGACAAGTTGTACAAGAATTTTTCGCTTTTCATTTTTCACTCCCAAAGTGTGGAACAACTTGCCAGTCTCTTAGAGAAATAAATTCGCTGTCACTTTTTAAAAAGCGCCTAAAAACTCATCTATTCAATGAATATTTATCAAACAAATTGGATATTGGATATTTATGTACATGTATGTTTATGGGTTGTCACCATGCTTGTGTTTTACTGTATGCCTTCTGAATTCTGCATTGATTGATGTTGTGTGAATGAGTGATGGACAGGGTCATTATAAAGCGCTCAGAGCCGACTGAGGGATGAGCGCTATTTGAATAATCTTTATTATTATTATTTAAGTATTTGACAGATGGTACTTCAAAGGAATCACTCTGGCAATAGAATGGAAAGCAATAGGACAGAGTGTTGTGGAAAGAACTAGGACAGTGTGTTGTGGAAATATGTGTCTCTGAAAAGAAATAGGTCTTTGACTTTGACAGTGTCAAAAGGAAGATGGCATAGGTGCTTTCTTTTTCCTCTAAAAGCAAAAAGGTCAATACAAGAAAACTTCAAGAGACCATATAGGCTAAGTCTTTAAATGTTTGGAGACAAGATCAAACAGATCCACTGCAAACAGACAAGTATAAAGAGGCCGGTCCCAATTCAGCTGTCTCAAAAAGCATGCAAACGTAGGGGAAAAAATTAGGGGAGGGAGGAGATGAAGTATATATACTGTAGCAGTCACTCGTCAAATGCTACCTTCTTTTCGGGACTCTGCGCCATCTCTTGGAGGAAGACCTTGTTAAAGGGATGAACATTTACTTTATAAAAAGCAAAACGAAGGGAGGATCAGTATGAGGCAATACTCTCTTTTGGCCTAAATAAGTCTGTCAATGAGCAATTACAATTCTTGTAATTCTTCTGACATTGAGAATAAAGAAACAGTTTTAAAAGTTCAGTCTTTGAAGAAAAAAAAAGGCCTGCCCAAGACTTGGGCTGATCAATTGACATCCCAAAATTACCCATATTATCCTAAAGAAAAAACAAATTCAACAAACGAAAAAGAACAATGAACACAAATCTGCTGACATAAAATGAATTAATATCAACATGAATATGAACTGGCGCAGTTTGTTACATTTGTCGTATTTTGCCTCTGCAGATGGAAAGAAGGAAAAAAGCAACAGAGGTCAAGCGGTGGTGGTAGAAAGAGTTATTAAATAATGACAGGAATGGTAACTTGATGTATGCTTTTACTATCCAAAGAATACTAAGGAAAGCAGTATAATAGTAGTTAAAAGAGTCCTTGGATTTGACACTTTACGGGCATCAAATTTCAATTTGCAAAAAAACATAGTTTTTACTTTAATACCACTTCTTTTTTTTATCATCCAGTCTAAACAGATTGGGATTTTATGCATGTGTGACTTATTCAAGAACCAATTAATATGTCTTGAATTCAACTAAAAAGTGTGGAAGTCCCCTGAAAGTAAAAGCTTACTAAGGAGCCTGTCTATAATACAACAAGGGTAATTTCTGTAGCCCCTACCCAACACAAGCACTAGTCGCATTGCAGAAACAACATTCTAAAAATCCCAGAGTCAAGGCTAATAAGATGCAATGACATTCAAAGAACTCTGAGAGAGAAACTGTTCTCTGTGATAAATGATAAGATTTTCAGTTCTTTGTTACTCAGTTATCCTTACAATATTGAGTACAACAGCTCTGAATCAACTAACACCCCCACCCCCTCCCAACCATTGGACATATTCCTGAAAGTCTTGGACCTCTCAAAGACTCAACTGCTCCAGATGTCGGAGACTTCTCACCTTCAGCTGCCCTTGCCGCTTCCTCAGCCTCCAACTGTTCTTGCTCTCTCTCCTCATTTCTTGTGATGACTGTATCCTTCACCTAATAATAATAATACATCAAATTTATATTGCGCATTTCCATTCACATGAATGCTCAATGTGCATTACAAACAATTAATACAGAATAGACAAGTCACTAAAACATGTACACAAAGAAATACAGGTGGTAAGGGTTGTCTTTGGGGAGAGAGAATTACAACCCTTTCACAAAACAATTTGTACCAGTTTCTTCATATTACATTTGATTAAAAAAAGAGAGATCTAGTATATATGGATTTGGTACCACTTTGAATAATGCAAACAAAATATTGAAAGTTTAACTATATGATTCCAAGCTCAATAATGAATTAAAAGCCTTTATGTCTACTTACCTCCTTTCTCTCTCCTTGTCCCTCTAAGACTTTGTGTTCTTGAGCTAATTGCTCTGTGATTACTCTTTGCACTTTGGGGGAGTTTGCACCATGGATGAAGCTCACTAGAATACCACCCTGAAAAACAGTGCTTAGTAGTCACAATAATAACAATGCTTTTACTGCAGAAAGATAAGCACAGGCGAAAGAAAATCAAATTAAAATTTGACTTAGCATAGTCTGAGATTTCTGCTTTTAACAAGGCTTCCTCCTTGGATTTAACTTTCTTCTAATTCACTGTTAACCAAAATGTGATTTCTGCCTTTTGTCTGTGTTTTGTGTTCCAGTTCATATGTCATCTAGTTTCCAAATGAAAACTCATTAAAGGAAAATGAATGCAAGTAAACCATTCTATAAAATGGTGGAATAGCAGTATTTTTTTGTGATTCTTCCAATATGGAACTGTAGGTTCTATGAATTTGTTTCTTCATTTTAGACAGTTATCAAGATGAAGTGTCTCAAAGTTCGAACTAGTCAAAGTATTGGTAGATCCAAAAATTGAATACGCACAGCAAAAAACAAGAACGTCGGTTCACACCGTCCTCTGTATTTTTCAAGGGCATCTATAGTGTCCGCTTTTGCCTGTGGAATACATTTTCATATCATTTTTTGTTTAACCCCATGGCAATGAACATTTTAAAAAAGAATGCATTTGATAAAGAGTTAAGACAGTCACAGACATCAAAATCTATCACATTGCATGCATCCATATACATGTCTTCAAACAAGTTTCAATTAGATATAGTTTTTTGTAGGAACCATTTCTATTTCTTCAAGCACTTTTCCCCTCTCATGTTTTTCTACTGCCTTTATACTTTCACCTTAGTAGAAAAGTAGAGATGAGATGTCAAGTTTTACATACATACACACAGGTTTGAAATCTAAAGACAGTCTATACATTTCCAAATTACTATGTAAGACAAAAATGTACATATAGGCCTGTATAGTGGAAAATGGTTGAGACAACAAACAAACAAAATAGATGCAAAAATCATCACATCAGTGCTGTTTTGTCCTATCTCTCTCAATATCATTGTACAGTTAGAAAAGAACAAAATAACACTGAGGTCGCGAAATGAACTATGATTTATAATTATAAGTCTTACAATTGCGAAGTGGAGCAGTTGGTCTCCTAACTCATTCTTGAGACGTCTGAAGTTTCCAACAAGAGCTGTACATGGGCCACACCACTCTTGGTACACATCAACCACTGGAAAAGAAGTGGTAGTAAATGAGCTATCTATGCATTGCTTTGATACTTAAGGTCAAATGAGGTATGGTTAAGTTAGGGCATCCAATACATTTACATCATATTGTTTGTAAATGAAGTGTATATACTTTGTCATTCTCATTGTGATATTGTAACACCTTGAGCTACTCAAGTAAAGGCGAAAATGCAAATAAATAAATAATAACATAATTTTGAAAAACGTAGTAACAATTTATTGTGCATCCACCAAACACTCATCTGCTAAATTTCTACAATGCACTTCTATATTATGAATTATTATGTACTTTGGAGTGTGGTGGTACCTGGTAAGCTATGAAGGGTAGTCTTTCCAAGACTTTTTATTTCAACCTCAAAATATCATTTAACATTCATTTCATGAGGAATAAGGTTCTAATAAATCTGAACAAACTAGATCTAGTAGTAGAACAGGAAGAGGTAACATGAAGTCATGAGAAATGTGCGGTGCAGGTTTACTCATGATTGTGAATGTGATGGATGTAAAGATAAAAAGTCATTATTAATTAATGTATCCTCTGCTTACCCCAAAGGCCTTCCATTGCCATAACTTCCTCCCATTCTTCTTGGGTCTCTATCTCCCTCTGGAGCTGGATTTCTTGCTTCTTCCTTGCCATTTTTCACTGACTTTTGATGGTGACAGAAACTATGATAAAACATGAGGAGACAGTTCAAAAGAGCTAATATTTAGATTTCTAGATC
This sequence comes from Gastropteron pacificum, assembly GCA_031471215.1. Lineage (NCBI taxonomy): Eukaryota > Metazoa > Mollusca > Gastropoda > Cephalaspidea > Gastropteridae > Gastropteron > Gastropteron pacificum. The sequence continues at coordinate 7,640 of JAUELK010225874.1, read as the reverse complement.
TAGAAATCTAGATCCAATCTGATTGGGGGAAAAAAAGGAAAGAAAAAAAAGAAGATCTAATCTGATTCTCGAAGGCATACTCACATAGGCTACTGATATTGGCAGGCCTACCAAACGACTGGTTTGGTAGTGCTGCTCACTGCCAGATCTGTTACTGTTACTAACACTAACTCACAGTCACAGTGACAATAACTGCTGGTTGATGGCACCCACACCACAAGTCAAGATACTGTAACTTGAGTAGTGAGTGTAACAAGATCTTTCTTTCACTGATTATAGTAAGTCAGGACCCTTTTTACTCCAGGGTTGTGATAATGATGATAAATGAAAATGCTCACAACCGAAGGGACATAAAAAACCAGAGGACACAACCAAAGGCTCAGAAAGATCCGAGTGAACACAGGAGTACGTCAACATTTCTTCCCTATAAGAGTGACAAACACCTGGAACGGACTACCAGAAGACATTGTGAACGCCCCAACACTTAACAGTTTCAAAAACAGAATTGACTTGTGGAAGGGACACATGTATAAATTCTAAAAATAACCTAGGGAGAGCACTACTAAAAGTGAAGAGTAAGAAAGACAGAGACTACAAGAACGGACAAAAGGCCAAAAGGCCTAACAACGTCCGGAAATGATATCATATCATCATAATAATTTATTTCTATGGCGCACAAATCCACCTAAGTGACCTAAGTGCTCTAAGGTGGAGAAACATGTGACAAATTTACGTTTTCCATGAGTACACCAGGTCATGGATACGATCATACTTTGAAGGAAGATCTACTACTACAGCTTAGGCACCAAAGACCAGAGTCAGGTCAGCCTAGCAGCAGCAACCTACTTAGTACTTAGTGATGATAGTGAAAAGTGTAGGTAGTGTAGTCTTATTCTTCTTCAATAATAACAGGACTTATGGGGGGGAAACTACTGGTAAGTCGTTGCAATAAAAATGTGATTCTAGATTTCCCTCTGTTGGAAACTAAGAAACTCACATTCACATTACATTAGCAAGCAAAGTAGACTTGATTCCATCATACTTACAGTCTTTTTCTTATGTTCACGCACAAGTTTCTGCCGTGAAGTTGTTGATAGTAACCGTTGCTTCCGTTGGAAATGGGAGTTTTTCATTGGTCCGTTGGTTCCAGCGAAAAGAAATAAAAGTAGGATGGGACAGTGATTGTTTAAAATGTTCAATCAAAATATGAGCGACTTTATTAGTTGGTGTTGTGGTTTTTTTTTTAATGTTAGTTGTTTTGTTTGTTCGACAACAACAACAGAAAACAGGGATACACACCTTTATTCAAATGCATTGTGTGAAAAATCTATAGTATATTGCTTGCCCCTGTCAATGGCGCATGTTGTACTAAAATGCAGTGTTTGGTAACGATTACAGTAGCAAAAAGTAGTTAGTAGGCCTTGTCGTTAGTAGAGTTGTTGATAGTTTTTAGTGTAACGACATGGATACCGGTACTCATCTCAAGTAAGTAGTTTTGCCAGTAACTAACTACTAATTTGTAGTATTTTTTTACTAGTAGTTAAACTACTTAAATCATCCTGTGGATTTGTTTCTACATCAATTTTCGTTTTCAACCATTAACCCAGGGCATACAAAGAGTCAAGTTTTCGATGGTCTAAATCATCTTTGTTCAACCCGACAGGCCGGTATGCAACTCACAGTTATTAACTGCTCATGCTCGACATTTAGGCCTTACATAAGGATAGGGTCAATTATCGAATAGGGTACCTTTGTCTCATGAGTATACTGTGCTGTGCAAACTCTTCCAATGTCTTCTTTTCATCTTTGTTACCTGAGTTCATTGACAGACATTTAAACTTTTTACTTTGTGTTGTGCTAATCCATCTTGTGCGTGTACTAGTAAACAGGCATTTCAAACCAGAACACACAACTGGCACACATCGGGTTCATCAAGAGGTCAAGCTGTCGATCAAGACGATCAATGCAAGACCACCTTGAATTTGTGTTTTTTTCTTAGTGAATTCTAGACGTGTTTCACTTCTTTTTAGATTGGTTTTTATGAATTTTGGTCATCTCTTTCTGTCGGTGTCCCCATGATGAGGAGCAAGACGCAAAAACTTTTTCTCTTACATACACTTTCATCAGTAGCTTGAACTTGAATGAAGACTTGGTGATACATGTACCGGGTAGTTATAGTAATCACATTATGATACAAGCTGTTCTGTTTGTCTGTTCGATGGCGTTAAGTGTTACAGGCGTTATTTTCACTCAATCACAGGTCCCATTCATGAATGAGTGAATCTTTATTCAGACTTTTGAGGCCATCGGCCCATAAATCATTGCATTGTGTACGTGGGTAGGCCTATAGTCATAATAGCAATAGCACGAATGTTTTACGTCAAAAGACGAGATGTTACATGATTATGAAAGGGCGATGATTGTATCAATTAACAGAAACAGTAATACATAAACAGATATCGGTCTCTAATAGCATGGCATAAAAGCATGACGTACTACTTTGCATCCAATATGTATGTTCAACAATAAATGGAAGGGTCAAGCAGCCTTGTGCATTCCAGTGAACTTTGTTAGGCTGTTTATACTGTGAAAGTCGGCCGGTGAGGGCTAGAACAGCAGAGAAGCTACAATTATTGCTGGTAAACATGATACAAACCCACGTCTTTGTTGTGTAAATGCAGAGCAGCTAAACAAAAGTGGTGTTCATTGTCAACGTTGCCTTCTGGGCACCTAATACAGATATCGTTGACTACTTGTTTTTTCTTATATAAATTGTTCGGTAGAGGTAGACTGGACGTTCTGAGCAAAGTGAGAAAGCATCGCCTGTTTGTTGGTATGGAACAACTACTAATTTTTAAGTAGCAAGGTAGGTTTACTTGAATCATAGGGGAAAACAAAAGGTACGGTACTCATTGAAACGCTTATATAATATGAGTGAGTCCTGATCTCGATATGCCATATCTATGAGCCTTTGTTTTGCTTGTGAAATGAAAATGTTTACATTGCCAATGTTTTGACAGATCCATGCATAACCTAACCCAAAAGAGTAGGCCCTATAAGAGACTTTTCATGTTGTATGCCCAAATGCTGCTTTCTTGCTCTGCAGTAGGAAATTGTTGAACATAACATTGCTTTGGGCAACGAGCGATATTCATATACCAATACCCGATTGCACGCAATTTCGTAGCGGATACCTTTGCATTTCACGTGAAGCCATAATATTGCAGGATGATTTGCCGGTGCCAAGGAAAGCTTTACAAAATCTAACCCGGACATTTTCAATATGGTCGTATGATTTGAGACCCCATATTTCACTTCCGTATAACAATATACCCCCACCCCAAAAAGGGGATAATAGGTAGGCACATGCGCTTGTGTATGAAAAGAAGCGGTTTCTGAAAATCATGTACACACTAATTCAATGTAGCCCTACATGTAGGTACTATGACCTACAGTGATATCTTATTTTAATCACCAAGTTACAGGTTGGGAGCTAGATCTCGATGAATATTCTACAAAAGAACCATTGTTTCTCTTTATGAAGGCAACAAGATCTAGATCTAGATCTAGACTGAATCTCGGGTTCCGTGTGGTATTAATAAAGAACTCTCGCGACAAAAGGAATAGAATGACGATAATGCAGTGGCGATAGAAAACAAAAATTATATAAGTATTTCTACGAACGAAATAAAATGCTGATGATTTTTTCGGGAAATTACTACACTGACCTTCTAAAATGAAAACAAAACAACAATTAGGATACCTTTTGTTAATTAACTAAATCTAGCACACCCCAATATTAAACCATTCTAATCGAACGATTTGTTGTGTTTATTTTAGGTCTTAAACAAAAATCCTATGTGTTCAGAATTGGATTTATATCTTGACATAAAGTCAGCGTAATAGTATCCTGTCGAATAACGTACGTTGCCCCTTCGTTTGTTTTCTTCACTCACTGTTTCCTGAAGAAGTCTGAAACAAGAAAGAAGAGGCTACAACAGCGAGTGTGCAAAATTGCACAACTGTAATAGATCTAGACCAGTCTACTCCTTTTTATTAGATGTGTGGCGTTCTATCATGGGATAGAGTTGCTGTGAACAATGGAGGATTATCGAGTGATTCTTTTTCTTGCCTTTTGCACCTTCGGTGCCTGCCTCTTCCACATCAGTGACGGTAAGGAGTTCAGTAGTAGGCCTAGTCTTCGTACTCTCTTTCTACTTTCTTATTACTCTTTTATTTTCTTTTATTGAATATAGTCTTTTATTCTTAGATTGTTGTTGTTGTTGTTGCGACCAGGCACAAGTTAAGGGACTGGTTACTGACAGCGGTCCCTGATGGTGTGTCATTTTTCCCCTGGGTGGGGAAGTGGGTTTTTTTAAGGGGTCCTGTTTTGAAAAATGAAAATCAACAACAAATTTATTTAGCTAGATCTAGCTAGGGGTTAGGGTTAGGGCTATTATTAGTATTAGTTAGGGTTAAACAAAATGACACACCACCAGGGACCGCTGTGGGTAACCAGTCCCCAAGTTATAATCATAATGAGCTATTCGCTCTTCAAGTGGTCTAATACTATAATACTAATACTAATGATAATAGACCTACTAGTACTAGAGTCTAGAGTCGAGAGCCAGCCATGGCAGCCTAGACCTACTAGTAACTAAGTAGAGAGTTAGAGTGATAGAAGTGATGTATCGATGGAACTTAATAATCAATGGAAATGAGTAAAAATGAAAAATTTATGTAATGGCCACCCTAAAATAAGAAGCCTTTTTTTAAGAAGAGCTTCTGACTCTATCGGCGATCAGCCTTCTGAACGTATCAGCTGACAATATCTAGATCTTCTACTTCTTTCTAGAGCTAGAAATCTAGATCAAAAGGTCAAGAGAAATTAATTATGTTACTTTACTCCAAGCCGTTTCAGAGAAAAACATCATAGAAAATGTGAGGGGGCCTCTATTTACGGTGACCACCGAGAATATCATCATCACTCTAGTAGTCCTAGCTCTGCAGCCCAGGACTGGAATTTGCCTTTAAATTGAAAATTGGCCCTGTGTTGTGCAATACAGTCACAAGACCCCTCCGGACCAGTATTATAACTGCTATGTGTGCAGCAATACAGTCATTGTTGAGTTGGTACTGCCTATAATAATTGATGCAATGTTTGGGACACTTGTGATTTATGGCATGGTTTCAGTTTCAGCCATGATTTAGGAGGTTAGAACCAGGTGTACATCACATCATTTTCTGTAGCCCTGGTGCTTGTCAAGCAGCTTGAACTTATTTTTATGTGAAATATTTCACAAAGTTGACCACAGCCACAGCTCCTGGGCAAGACATCTAGATCTCTAGATCTAGTCTTATATATAATTTATTTAGCATTTAGAGCAGGTTAGGGACCCCCCGGCTAGCTAAGCAAAATCAATAATTATCCGCGAAGTAGCCAACCAAATTGCATGAACCTGATGTTCAGAAAGAACATTTATCAGGCTTTTCGTTGATGTTAAAAACATGAATCTAAACCTTAACGAAACACAATCAATGTTTTTGTTGTTATTCATCTTTGTCCAGTTCCGTCGATCCGGCCAACCCGTAGGGAGCAGGAAATGTTGTCTGGAGCTATGAAAAACGCATTTTAGAGGTATTGCCGGAGTTTAGGATAGGCCGGGGCGGCCGACCCCGCTCTGGTTTAGAAGGCAGGCTGCCTCTATGATGATCGGACCCGGTTTATTTTTAGAAACCAGGCTTTCCCGGTGCCGCTCTCACCTGGGGCCACAGTAGAGTTACTTCTATATAACCTGGGGCCTTTTTCTCATGAGGTGGTCGAGTTCGGGAGCCCATCGTGCGTAGGCTGTAGGTAGGAGGAGGTATTCATGGCGGGTCACTTCCACAGAGTCCTAGCTTAAGTGCCAGACTTTGTTGCTTTGAAAGCGAAAGTAAAAAACAATGGCGGCGATAGTGTTTCTTAGCATCTTCTGCATTTGACGTACATTTCGACACGGAGAGTGCATCGTGATATAACTTTATTTAATCTATCCATTGGATGGAAGTTTACACTCAGACTAGGCCTAGCCTAGTTTGATAACACATTTCCGTTTTATTAAGTTTTACTCAGCAGTGGGTAGCCTATGGCTACGGGCATCAGTTTACCTTTAATCACTTTTAAAGAGCTCTTTCTGCATTAATATTTTAGTTTGAAAATAGATTTCGGGCATGGTGACGATCAAATTCTGACGTGAAATGAAAAACGAAAGATAATTTAGGCCAGCAGAATGTATTAAATTGTAAGAGTGCTCCGGAAATTCAGTGTAGAAGAGCTGCAATTTTACTTTGTGCTGTGACTGTCACAGTGAAGTTTAAGTAGAGTATAATTGGCAAGTTTGTTATTATGATTTTAACAAGACCAGACCAACTACCACTATATACCTCTTCTTCACTTCACAGGGCTTCACTGCATGAAATGCACCGACTGCAATCGACCAGAGCGCATGGGAGAGAACACAACATGCTATGTGGACAGAGGTGTATGCATCTCCGTCATCACCCGCGACAAGGAGAAGAACAAGATGGGAGCCGTCATCAGTGACAAGGAGGTCATCCGCGTCAGCAGGGGGTATGAATATTATCACGTCTTTTTACATTGTTGTATCATTGTTATTAACTGTTATACATTGTATTTTTAGCGCTCATCCCTCAGTCGGCTATGAGCGCTTTACAATGACACTGTCCGTCACTCATTTAGACAGCATCAATTTGTGTAAGTTGTGTTCAAGCCTTTTTTTCTGTGCTCACTTTATTCTGATTTTTATTTATTCTATAAAACTCATCGTCTCCGGCAAACCACTGCCAGCGATGTAGCAGGAAAACCCACCCACCGGGAGACGATCATGGGTCAAATTGTATTCAAATTTTGTTCTATGTATATTCAGATGCCACCACGAGGACAAGTTTATCTTGAAGAACCGTGCCTTGTTCTGCCACGTGAGTGACTCGATGCTGGACAGACAGAATGTTCGGTGCTGTAAAGATGCCGACTACTGCAATATCATAGACCCTGTCTTACAGCCGCTGACCAAAAAAGACCCTCCAAGCGACACAACAGGTGAGCTTTTGAAAACTTAAAATCGTCTTTGTGTGTGTTTTCTACTATTGTAGCAAAGTCTAAGAAAAGCACTGAGAATATGACATGTGATACTGGTTTATTCCTGAATCGAAGCCTTGTAATATTTTGAGGGTTGCATAGTTTTAGAAATTAAAGCCTTATGCTTTGAAACACTCTGCGCACGTCCACTAATACAGATGTAGAAGATATTCGTCAGTATTTCTTATCCCCATCATTATTTTCCCGGCGTGTCCCAGTTGCCATGATTCTACGGTGAAGTTTTCCTGGTTGATGTGTTGGGATTATAATTAAGAAAATGTGCCCCCCCCCCGTTCATTGACTATGTCTGTAGTTGGCAGATTTCAGGTTTGGGGGGACATCTCAGAGGTGGAAACATTTTCCGGTAACAATTGGCGCATCGAGCCCATTGAAATGTGGATTCAGCGCATAACAAATAATCTCCTTTATTATTACTAGTGGTTAGCCCATTCTACGAATAGCAGAGTACCCCCCGCCCCTGCCCCCACCTCCGGCCCCTTAT
>JAUELK010225763.1:0-18837 GCA_031471215.1 Gastropteron pacificum | reverse complement strand
CCCCCCCCCCCCCCCCCCCCCCCCCCCCCCCCCCCCCCCCCCCCCCCCCCCCCCCCCCCCCCCCCCCCCCCAGCAGAAACTGCGAACCATCACTATCGGTAATCTCCGATTTGCTGACGACATTGACCTGATGGGGAACAGCAACAGCGAACAGACAGACTGGTCAGCAGCGATATGGAGGTCAGCAACGAATAAAGCAAGCTCATGGTAAACAGCACACAAAAAACGTCAACACCAGCGCACCATGAGTGTCCAACAACTTGAAACGGTAGACGCGTTCAAGTAGGCTACATTGGCGCCACACTAACAAAGGACGTACGCTCCACCACATAAATTGAGATCAGGATTGCCACGGCATCATCTAGCACGGTAAAGCCAAGCTCAACTCCATCGTGAGAAGCAAAGACATCAGCTTCCGAGACAATTCGTTCGAGAACAAATTATGCTACAGACTTGGAATATCTTGGAAGGACAGAATGACAGCTCAAACAGGAGGAAGCTGGCATGGTTCGGGCATGTTACTCGACATGAATCCATCCCCAAGACCATCATGCAAGGGACCCTGGAGGGCGGACATAAAAAAGGGGGCCACCAAGCAAAGTGCTGGATGGACAATGTAGTAAGGAGTGGACCCGACTAGCTGAAGACAGGACCAGCTGGCGCTTATACTATACATGTATGTGTCACAGAAATCATCCTCCGTGTCTCCCTTACGACTGGCCAGTCAAGGGATAGAGTGAATGGATGCATTGTGTTCTTCAGGGAAGAAGAAACAGCATTGCCCGATGATGTAGGCGCTGTCGAGAAGCAGCCCAACCCAAAAGTGGTTATTATACACTCGCCAACTGTGGTGCATTATAACGCAGACAACTAATTTTTAGACATTGTCTACACATGTATAGTGATAATTATATCACTCGCCTGTGACGCTGAACAGTGTTCTAACTTACCGGTACTTAGTAGAATGAAACCATGCTTGGCAACTCTGCCATGTACTTGCACTTCAACCCACACAGTGTGCCAAACTCACTTCAGAAGGGTTTTAAAAAATAAAATTTGGTAAAACCTTTGTTGATGAATAAGTTCATTGTCAACTCAGTTCAACTCATTATTTCAGACTGATAAGACCGCATTTAGGCACGGCCCAATGATCTAGGCGAATAAATCTCAGATCTAAATCTAAGTCATGTGAGTCAAAAGCATCACATGGTATCTTGTGTCCATCCTAATTGTTTTGAATGTTCACAATCGTTCTTTTTTCTTGTGTTAAAATGTGGAAAGCAGAATTGTATTATATAAGTGCTTGCGATGTGTAGTAAACATTATATTTAGTATACGCTTCTACTTCTACTACGAATCTACAATACACAGCTTTGCCTTTGAAGTTTGAGATGAGTTAATGGTTTTCTCTCCTCAGCCTGATCCTCCAAGTCATCGCAGATTTTAAAATGAACCATTTTTGAAAGCCAACATAGCCCCTTACCAGAAGGCTAACTTATTGTAAGTTGTAGTTACGTAGTGAATACATAGTACATGTACAGAACCTTTAACAATCGAACAGATCCACTGAACATGCTAAGCTTTTTTATTTTACAAAGAGAAAGAGAGAACTGTCTAGTCTCGTCTTTGCTTGTAGTTCATGTAGTAGATCTAGTTCAAGAAGCTTTCCTTCTTTCTGGTTTTTGTTTATTTTTTTTGAGTGACAGATTGACCCTAAGCGGAAGTGTCCCCATCGACACTAGGACTGTGACTAGTGTGAACTGATCTCTTGCTGATAGTAATAGTATATACAAATTGTTGAAGTAAAACAAGAAAAGAGAAGTGAAAAAAGATGAAAGAGAATACACTCTTACTTTAAGATTCTTAAATGACAGCTGTTTAGCAATGAGAAGCAAAGTTTAAATACAATATCATTACAACTTAATACATACTGCATGTATATCACAACTACCAGTGCCCAAATGATTGCAACCAGCAGCAACAGATAACACAACAAGATCAATTTGAAAAGTGAAATAATTTATTTGTAACATTGTCACATGATTCATCATAGTCATAGATTATTACTTGTCCTCAATGTCGTGGGAGTAAATCAAAGTGAGAGAAAATGACATACAAGTGGTAGTACTAGTACACACACAAAGGGGGGCAAATTGTGTACATGACAAACATTCCAACAGACAAGCAATAGGTACACAAATACAATATCAATATCATTGATCAGCATCTTCATGTTTTATTTCTTCTTATCATGAGATGAAGAACAGCATGGAGTGTGTGATACTATCACTGGGCCAGGGACCTGAGAGTCCCACGATGACAACACATTAGTTGACAATTGTTCACTTGTAGTTGTAGTTTTGTAGTACATGTAGTATGTATTTACATTCACATATTAATACAAATACCAGAGGCAGTAAGATTAGTAAGATGGGTGAGGAAGGAAGTGCAGACAAGTCCTATCACTATAATACTTGTTATCAAAATGTCCTCCCAGTATGAGGGTATGTGCAAGTCACAAGCTGTTCATCGTCTGTTATAGTTATGACTAAACATTCATCTCTCAGATAACTTGGAATGTGGAGATACAAATAGGAAACAAAACCAAAGAAAAAGTGTAGTAGTAGTAGCCCATGTTTTCTACATGCATGATTTGTTGTTACATCAATCAACACAAATCAGTACTTGTTGGCCTTTCTGATAATATTAAATAAGTCATGCATAGGAGCTGTGTGTATGTAATTGTTTATTATGACCATATCTCTTTCATCAACTTCCAGTTACAGTTGGTTACAGTATACTGAAGCCAGTCAGATCAGGCCTGACACTGGCCCTAGGTTCTAAAATTCCACTAAAAACTACCAGTATCAGTTATGAAACCAAGACTTACTCAATTAACTCAATAACCTGTGTCTGTCATATACAGGTAACCATTATAAGCTATTAGGCTACAGTGATACTAATTTAACCAATTCTTAAACTTTAAACCAATCCAATACTAATGGAAGTTTTTCAACGAAAAGGCGAACATGAAAATAGAAGCCCCTGTTCATTAATAAGAAGTTACCTTCTCAAAGATTGAATTTGAAAATAAGCCCAAACACATAGTGGATTACAGTACAATCAAAACCAACCAGTCTCTTTTCATTTTGATTTGCATTGTTTACTACACACAAAAGTTAATAAAGGTCAATTTTTGAGTTCAACAAAACCGTTTGCAGCATATATTGTTCATTAAAAAAAATCATATACACATACTAACATACATGCAGTTTCTTTGCGTAAAGATGTAAAATGTTCCAATCAATAAGATTCTACACACAGTAAATGTCGTCCTAATAAAATCCAGATTGTAGAAGCAGCCATATTTTGAAGTCCTGCTTCTGAACACACACACACACATACAAAGAAGATAGGAAACTGTATGTATATATATAAAGGCATGTACTTGATAGGGTTAGACACATGTTCGGAAGGAAAAATAGAAAACAGTACATCTAACACATTTAGTATTAGTATTCAGAACTAGAATCATGCCAGGGTGAAGAAACAAAATGTTATGCTACCGAGAGAATGCATAAAAACAAAATGATCCACAGAGTAATATGGAGATGAAATCATGTCTGTGTGACTGTGACCAAATGTGTTAGATATCTCAATATACAGGGTCCAGGCGGAAGTAGTATTTAGTATCAAAGTCAGACAGCTCTAGGATATTAATAATATAATATCAGACTAATTCGTGTCCAGAAAGATTCACATTTTTAAAACAATTTTATTTTTCTAATGCCTCTTTCCCCCGGACATTTCTGTCTTACGCATTATCTGTGAATCCGCATTTTGGTTGAAAATTCCATGAAAACGACGGAAAATGCTTCGAGATTGGCAACCTAGAGAAGTCCTTTTGAAAATTCCATGACTTTGGGCGGGTGTTCCCTGACCACAATTTTTTTCCCATGACTTTCTAATGACTGCATGGACCCTGAATATCATTATAGCCCAATCATTTCTATAGATCCTGCTTTTTGTGCCTTTATATAACTTTCTAATGACTGCACGGACCCTGAATATCATTATAGCCAAATCATTTCTATAGAATAGATCCTGCTTTTTGTGCCTTTATGTGAAATTGTGTATAATGTACACTGCTATTAAGGTTGCAATCTGCAATGTGCTTATACTAAAACTGATATCCTCCTACTCATATCTTCTCTACAGTTGAAGATTTAAAAAAAGAAAGAAGAGTAGTTTGTTGTGTCCAATTGACCTTCTGTGCAAGGTAAAAAATCCCATACATTACAACAAACTCTCCATTGTTTGGGAAATACAAATTACACACATGAATCAAACCATGAAGTATTGTATTATTCATAGCAGCAAGAAGTACATCTGCAACTCTAACAAGATTCCAGTAAAAAAGATCACAATTAACTACTTTCTGACTTTCTCAATGTGATGAATAGTTATTAAAAAAAAACTTTGTCACTTTGACAACATTACAGATGTGTTAAGCCTCACCATGAGGTTATTGTACAAAGTAAAACATTTCTAGATTTGAGTTGTTCATTTATTTTTAGATAATCATGCAAAGCCAACGAAATTTCTTGGCTATTTTACAACACAAATGAAAAATCAAGTACAGTTTAAGTAAAGAAACGTGTTCACAAAGACATTCTGTACAAACTAGAAGGGCGTGATTACTGTGATGGTCCATAGTCTATAAACAGAACTGTGTAAGTTCTGGCTGCATGTATCCATTCATACAAAAGTACTGATAATAAGATAAGAACTTTCATTAAAAATTTTATTTTTTTCAATTTTTAAAAACCATTTATCTTTTCTTAAGAAAATACAGCTTACTGTTACTGTATTACATGTATTAACATTTCACATGCATCTTACGGCATTGTTTAGACATAACAGTTTTAGCTAAGACTAAGAGGAAGTTCTTACGCTCTAACTCTAATGTAGTAACAGTAAAGTAACGCCTGAGCGTGTGTATATAATTAAATGTAGTCTCATGTTAAGTCTTCCAAAGTGCCATCTTACAACACAAGTAATCACATTCACAAGTACACATTTAGTACAGTACACCATGTAGGCCTTTCTGTATATAAGTACATCAAAAACACATTGTCTTCTTAATAGTAGGACAGTTCCTTGCTATTGCTGTGTACCCTGAGACATCAAGATTCAGGAAGTTTGCTCCATCATTGCACAAATCACTTCTTTACATGATCATGGGATCCACTCAAGAAACAAAAAAGAAGAGGAAATTGTACAAAGAAAAGAAAAAAACAGGTGTGGGTGGTGGTGGAGACAAGTGCTGTGACATGCTCAATATGTTGCTGCCTTTGATATTTTTACATAAGTGGTTCAGGATTCATATTTACAAGTACACCATCATATTAATTAAGAAATTCTTGATAAGACAATATATGCAAAATAGTTGCAAAATTGTAACATTCATGAACACAAGCAAGTTCCTGAATAATTACAGTGTATGTGTTTACAGTATCACATCACAGCTGTATTAGCCTACATAAGAGGACAAAAAGGAGAAAAGAATACATGACAATGACATTCAAAGTGCATTATAGTGCTCTGGATTAGTTTTTTTCTTAGCAGTGTTTTGGAGATGAGGGATATACAAAATTGTCTGCATGGTCAATTGAACTGCCTTACTTGAAATAATAGTCATTGCTCATTCATGAAGATATTCTTCTTTGACCTGCATCTTAGGATGTTGTCAGAATTACTCTGATTAATGGTCATTTGTTTGGAAAAGTATACACATGTGGGGGATCTATCTATCCACTAACTAAAACTACAGATCCATGTCACTCAAATAAAACTAGAGGAGGAAATGTTGCTTGTAATGCAGGCTCAAAATGCACACAGTGGATCAAAAGTATAACTTTCTAATAATTGTCCAATCTACTAACCACTGTGATCAATCAACAAGGAATTATGTTGACTTTAATAAGAATGAAAAAAAAAATTGGTCATTATGATCCAATGACAAATGACAAATTTAGTTTGATAATTAGGTCCTGGAAAACACAAAGCAGAAAGTCAACACTTGTGTCAAAAACAAAGTGCAAAGGCTATAATATTACCTTGTAAGTGTCTTGTATTAGCACTAACACTGCGTGCCAGTGACAATGTAAACATTGAGGTGTCATAATTATATAGAAATTATAGAATGAAGACTAAGTATGAGCAACTAGTACTAGTAGCTAGTCTATGAACTGCATCAAAATCTGACTGAGTGCTGCATGTGACAGACTCAAGAACTTGGTGTAAGCAGCGCATGCTAAGAACAGTATCAATACCATTTTAGAATCTTCTGTCTTCATAACTGGCAAGCTAAGTGAGCACTTTGTAGGCATACCCAAACAGTATCCATGCATTATACGCGTTTCAGTAGTAGAGCTATCTGTACGCCAAGGCCAAGACTCAGATGGTCATCACCAAGTGCAAACAAGTCCATAAGTTAGTCTAGAGTCAAGTGTTGATGTTATCTCCTCATGACATTGTTCATGTTCATGTTGATGTAGTATGGAGCATACACAGCTGGGTTGCCTGGCTGGGCTTGCTGTACTTGTTGCTGTAGAGCAGCCTGGGGACTCGCTGCAGGCCGCACATTCATCATCTGCATGGGCAGCTGCTGGGGCTGCAGGAAGCCTGCAGGGTTGGCTGTTATGTAGCTGGGGTTGAGCATGCCCTGAGGCATACGGTAGTTGAAATAGCTAGACAGCATTCCACTCCCAGGCTGGATGGTAACATTAGGGGACAGGCTCATGTTGGGTGTCACAGTCACATTGGGGTTGACAGCAGCTGGAGGGGGCACACTAGGTGTCTTCCTGGCCGTGGAAGAGGAGGAGGAACGTTGTCGCTTGCTGTTGTAATTTGAGGAAGACGAGGAGGAAGGTGCCGGCTGAGCCATGAGGGCTGAGGGAGGAGCGAGGGGGCCAGCAATGGGTGGGGTGGTCATGGGCCGCATCATCACTGCAGGAGAAGCAGCAGACATCATGGTGTTTGGGGGTGGAGTCATGGTCTGCGGTGGGGTCATTTGGAGGCCTTCAGCGGGCAACTCGTGAATACGATTGGTCAGCTGTTGTAGCTTGATCAACTCACAGTTGTTGGGCTGCTGGCCTGTGGTGAAACCCCCAGACAGCATGGCTCCTTGCACCATCATAGGAATGGGGGGCTGCATCAGACGTGGAGGGTTTTGTTGTTGTTGAAGAACTTGTTGGGTATTTGAGGGTTGTTGTTGCTGTTGCTGCTGTTGTTGTTGCTGTTGCTGCTGCTGCTGTTGTTGCTGCTGTTGTTGCTGCTGCTGTTGTTGCTGACGCTGGCGTTGTCTTTGCTGTTGTCTGTGTTGTTGCTGCTGCTGTTGCTGTGAGTGTGCCTGTGCAGGTGGAGGGGGCAGCATAGAGGGACTGAAGGTGGAAGCGGGTGAGCTGTGGTGGTGGTGGTAGCCACTTGTGGCCACTGGGGGGTTCATGAAGCCAGTGTTGCCCCCTGCCTGGCTGTGAGCCAGTTGCTGCAAGGTCTGTTGGGGCAGGCCCATGTTCACTGTGTCCATGAAACTGTTGCGGACAGAAATATTGCTACAATACTGTTGCTGGGCATTCTGTGCGCAGTCAAAGTGGAGTGGGTTGAGTGAGCTGAGTGAGCCTGGCTGAGAGCTCTCAGAACTCAGGTCTGCACTGGTCATTGAGGCTGGTGAGCCCAGGCTGAGCTGTAGCTCATAGTTCTGTTGCTGGACAGGCTGTATGCTGGACAGAGGAGGGGGTCCCCCTGCTGGCCCAGGGTGAGTGTAGGTCTGACTAGAGGACTGAGAGCGACCGCGGTGCTGGGCACGGGAGCCCTTGGCTTGGTGACCAGATGGCATGATAGTCTTGGGAAGACCTGGGGACGTCTCCATGGGGCTCAGATGTTTCTCTTGCTGCTGCTGCAGCATGGTAGGTGTCAATTGGGCAGGGGAGGCCAACTGGGCGGGGGAGGTGAGGTGGGCAGGGGAGGTGAGGTGGGCAGGGGATGGGTGCTGGGCAGGGGAGGTCAGCTGAGCTGGGGAAGTCAGCTGTTGGGCTGGGGAGGGCATGGGGGCTGAGCCCACACTAGTGTTATGGTACACCTCCTCATGGGAGGGCATCTCTACAGAAGAAGTGGACTTGTGGGACAGTGGGTGCTGGATGTGACCAGGCTTGACCATCTCAGGAGAGGCAGTCACAATGACAGGCATGCTGGACTGTGCTATAGGAGATAAATGCTGGCTGGGGGGCAGCCCTTGGTGCTGCTGGCTGTGGTTTTGCTGAGTGTGTTTCTGAAAGGTTTGTTGTTGTTGCTGCTGTTGGTGCTGGGATGGAGAGGACAGCATTGGGTCAGCTGACCGCCGGCCAATGGTTTGTTCGGGTTGTTCAACCATGCGAGGTGGGGTTGGGCTGGGGGAGGGCACCATGCTTCCATTGGGTGAAGGCATTTCATCATCACTGTGCACAATGACAGGAGCTGGGGCAGGAGGAGGGGACGAAGGTATTTGAGGACCAATGGAGGATGGGCCGTCACTGAAGTCATCAGTCAGCTCATTGACACTGTCAAAAGATGGAGACTCTTGGTTGATGTCAGATGGGGGCACACTGGTAGCTTCACCCTCACCAGCATCATTGCTGTCAGGCTTGTCTACCTCGGCCTCCTCTAGGTCTTTGACAATGTCAGCCAAGTTCTGACTAGCTGCCTTTGTTTCTTCATCCTCCTCATGGGGCTCATCTTCATCCTCAAATTTCTCCTCTTTACGGCTGGTATCACTGGCATCGTCTTTACTTTCACTTGGCTTGAAGGGGTCATTATCACTGTCACTACCAGAGTCGGACAGCCTTTTGTTTTCTACACTAAGGTGTCGAGCTGAGATGGTTTTTAATTCTGATGTTTTGTCCTCCTTATTATCCAGGTCACTGTCACTCTTCATGCCCAAGGAGACGACACTGCTTCTTTTATCTAATAGTGAACTCTGTCTAGGCAAGGGTTCACTGTCCTCATCAGATGAGGATGACGAGAGGCGGCTGACTTTGGTCCGAAGCTCAGGGGAAAGGTGTGGGGCGGGCTGATCCCCATTTACATCTAGCAGGGATTTGGATTTTCGAGGAAGCTCTTGCTCTTCATCAGAGTCATCATTGTCTCCATCATTCTCATCGTCATCGTCGTCGTCATCATCATCATCGTCGTCGTCATCATCAGAATCTGACGAGTCACTATTAGATGAATCACTGCTGTCACTGCTTGAGCTAGAGTCTTCCTTTTTGGAAGCTGGACTTTTGTTTAAGGTGTCCATCGCATCATCCTCTGCCTTGAGGTCGGCATCTGTGCGGCTGGTGTCCATCTTCTCATCCTCCTCATCCTCACTCTTCAGCCGCTCTTTGACAGGGGACTCCACATCTCTTTCCTCCTTGCTGTTGGCATCACTGTCCATCTCCTCCAACTTGTGCTCTATCACGGGTGGATTCTGGGTGGTGATGGGGGTGAGAAGAAATGGAATAGTTGAGTATTCTTAGCAACTTTTCTACTCATAAATAATGTTATCTATAGCAGTTTTTACAACATAAAATAGGTCTTCAAACATAACATACCTTTCTAAATCTTTACCAACAACAACAAAATCCCACATACTTTGAATCAAAAGATGATAACATGAATAAACGAATATGATGGCTTAAATTCATTGAACCATGACAAATCTCGAAACATTTTAAACGCAAAAATTGATACAAAGAAATTACTATTTCTGTTTTCTTTTTATACACATTTTATACAAAAGCTGCTATAGCCTCACCTTTCTGGGCCTTCCTGGCTTCCTGCCTGGGACCTTGGTCTTGGCACCCTTGGCCTGCACAGGTCCATTGGCTGCAGCAGCTTCAGCAAGTGGCTTCTTAGGGGGCCGTCCCAGCCTTTTCTTGGAGGGCCTGCCTGGCTTCCTGGCAACCTTTGTGTCCTCTTCAGGGGCAGCCTTCTGTGGACGCCTGCCACGTCGCCCTGGCTTCTTACGGGCCTTGGCAATAGGTGGGGGAGGAGTGGAGGAGTCTGTGCCATCTCGGGCCTTTGGAGGACGCCCACGCCGCTTTTTCCTGCCTCGTCTAACAGCGGGTGCTGGAGGAGCCTCGGCCTTCTCTTCAACCTCATCATCACTGTCTTTGGCTAGAGCACATTTGGTGAATCTTTTTTCTGGAGTTTTTACAGGGGAATCATTGCTTGGTCTGAAGGGGGATGGGCTGATGGGGCTAAGGGGGGAGGAGCCTACTGAGGCCCTGGCGGGAGATCTCTCAATGCGCAAGGGCCTCAGGGGGGTCGGAGGGGGCAGCATCTTCTTCTCTTCCTCCACATCAAACTCAAAGGGACACTTGGACTTGTCTGGAAATACAGAACCAAGTTTGTGAGACTTGGACACAAAAGAAGCATGCAATTCATGTTATTTCTTTCTAACAGTCCCAAAATGGGAAAGCCAAGAGACTCTGCCGAAAGCAGAGTGAAACTTGTTAAAAGTGACTATGCCTTATAGAAAATGGATCACTTTTTCTAATTTTCCACATTCTTCAAAACCAGAAAATACTTTACCAGCAGTTTTGAAAACCGGATTGGACAACACTCACCCCTGGACTCGACATTCAATCAACAATTTCATTATGCAGTATTGCATCTCAAATAAAAGAAAATACGGTCTACATTGCTGCTGTCATTTGCACTCAGGGTAAAATTGCTTGTTCTACTTTGACCAGTAGGTGTTTTGAAATATGTGGTCTTAGGCAGAGACTATGCACACTTTCTTCACAATTATGACTAGCACTAAAAATGAGTTAAACCCATACAGAATGTGTTGAGATCTCACCATCACTACTGGCTTCTGTTTTGCGCTGACGCTTGCCGTCTGGGTCTCCCCAGGTCATACTGGGAAACCGTTTGCGACCAAACCTCCTTGGCCACTGTGGACACAGACAATATCAACATTGACAGCGGCTGGTGATGTACAATAGTAAAATAACAAATTTGCACCAACGCAACAAAACCACTCTTACAATTCTGTTCATTACACGCAGCCATTGCTACTAGTACACTGACAGCTTTCAAAAATGAACACATGAACAATATATACACACAGGCTTCAACGTCACAAGCCAAACAAAACTCTTCCTTCTCAACTATATCTAGTTCTTTTTTCAACTTAAACAAAAGACAACATATTCTAACTCACTGGAACGGGTCTTAACAAAAGGGAAGAACTGTCACTAAGTATGTTGAAAGTAGTAAATGAACATCTAATTTAAGAGACAACTATTGGTAGCAACATTATAGACACTGATTTTATTATAATAAAGAAAGAAAAAAAAAGAAGGATATGAATGTTTACAACTAGAATGAAGAAGGAAAATGATAGAAATCATTCATGCAACATAAACAACAACTACACCAAAATCTAGTTCTACAGATATTCCAATACTCCATTTGCTCCAGTTTTAGACTTTGATTACCTCATACTCATACAATGCACAAAATCAAATAAAATGAACATTTACATAAATCAAGGAGAACACATTGATGAAGAAACAACCAACAACCCTTTCTAAAAGCATTGACCATCAAATGCATTTCTTGTAAAACATACTTCCTACAACAAGCATTAAAGCAAACATTGAATCGAAGTTGTAATGGTAAGGGGAAAAAAAGAAGAAAAAAAAGAAGACATTTTGTCACAACACTAACTGCTACCACCACAGCCGCACAATAAAGATGAGGCAGGGCCCAAGGACAGAAAGATGTAAAACAACAAAACAAATTAAATGTATGAGAATGAGGACAATGACACAGAAGTACTTGAGAACACCCATTATAATTAAAATAGAAATGGTCAACACTACTATACTGTTCTATGTCTGTTTCATATTCATTAGCAAATGAAGTGTTTCAGTCAGTAGGCCTACAGAAGTTCTTAGCATTGTTATTTTCAGATCTTTTTTTGTCAGTCTATGAGAAAAGTTAACCGAAGAAGTCTCCATGCCCACGAATGATTGATTGTTAGAATTAGCAGCATTCAAGTTACAAAGTTCTCAGAAATTCTTTACTAATTTTCTTTCAAAATTAGTACATAATGATAGAAAGTGAAAATGATTTCAGAGGAGGGTGAAGGGAGGTGAACAAATGCAACATCTAAAAGTGAACAGTGAAATGAATACTACAGTGCAAATGAATAATGAAGGATATGATGAAAATGGGTTATAGTGGGAAAAAAAAATAATATAGAAATGAGATGACAACCTCGTGAAAATGATGATCCCTCTGATGCAGAACATGACAACCAAATACAGTTTTCGGGTAAACCTAACTTCCTAGGGTGTCTTTCTCTGGAAACCTGTGCAATGACAGTGATGACAAACCCAGTGGGCAGGTTAAATTAGTGTTAAAAAAAATAATCTATTGCATCTTTCACTGATGATTCAAGTTCAGTTAAACAAAATAGGGGCCTACTATGGTATATAATTTTTTTTAAAGTGCTGTAGAGTCAATTCATAGTTGCTCTAATAAATTGATGTTTCAACTTCACTCAGATTCCCCACTAACACTAACAATGACTCTTATATCTTGCAGGTTCTCGCAATGTAATGTGACTAATATGTTGAATCTACATTGAAACAGATACTGATATAGGCTCTCCACTTTGTTAGGTTTCATTAACAACAATACAAATAATTTCCATGAACAACTGATTGAATTCAAGATCAGAACCAAAATGACTTTAACACAACCGTGAGTTTCAAGAAACAAATGCCAACAGAAGTAGAAATTAAACTTACAAATATCCATGGTTATTTAGTCCTGTACCACAGTGTAATGTCAGTTAAAAGTGAAACATTTCAGGAACACAAAGTCTCAGACCACTGAAACTATTTTCTTCTTAGCCTGAGTAAGTGCTCCTAAAACACTCTTTTCACTCTAATCTGGAAGATAGCACAATATTTTATCAAACTGCAAGTAGTATACCATGACGATGGTTAAATCACGAGAAGCTGAGACATGAAATCATTTTTAGAACTCATCATACAAAACGGCATTGATCCAAGGATTTCTATTTTTGACCTTGAAGCGTTATATTGTCCTGCTATACCCACATGTACACGTGACAAGTTAGTGAAAAATAAAAAGTGAATCGAGTACAGCCCTCTTTGTAATTTTATATGATAACCCGTTCAAAAAGGTAAAGAGGTAAGAAGAAAATGCGAGAATGAAAGAGTATGTAGATATTCCAAAAGATCAGTGTTTTCTACATACAATGAAAAAGAATAAGACAAAAAAACTTTGAGGTTGGGTATCTACTCCTATCCTAGTGACATCAGTCTCAACTGGTTAAATACAATGACTTTTCTGTACTCAGTACATTGGGTAATTGGTCTTCCTCAAAATGCTGAAACCCTCTCCAAGATGTACAAGATACAAAATGTAACACATTCATTGTATTTTTCAAAACGGTAGCAAAATCTTGAATCAGCTTATCAACATTTGATGCAACATAACATTTTACAAATCTTGTTTCCTTTTGAATAATAAATAATGCTATGGCCATTAAACAAACCCTCGAAAATAGCATTCTTTATCCAAGTCAAAATATTAGAAGAGCCCACTGTGATTGACAAATATAATAATTTGAAAAAAAAGATGAATCCAAACAGAGGTGGGAGGACTGCAACTATTATAAAGGGTCTGTGCAGAAATTAAAAGGTTGTGATACATTTCACAAAAAGAAAAGTCAAGCTGAGTGCGCTACGAAAGATGTGACCAAGATGTAAGTCTGTGTGGTGTGTAATAGGTAGGGTAGGAAACAAACATAGATCTTGACAAAGTTTGAAGGTTTCAATATCATAGCTAAGCCTATGAATTAATGATCTCACAATAGTTGGGAGACGTGGCAGAGTTTGTGTAAACACTTTGTATAGTGGGTTTACCTTATCTGTTTGGTCAGTTCCGGGGGTAGTGGGTGAACACAGGGAGGCAATACGAGAGTCTTCCTTGTGGGGAGACTTCTTGATCTCTTCATGCAATTCTTTACGCTCCGTCATGATGCTTTCCACAACCTCGCGCATCTCTAGCAACTAAACAGTCCAATCAGGCACAGAGAATACACACACAGGGGAGAGGTGAGAAAGAATCAAAATGAAAAACTAAAGACATTGGGGGTATATCATTAAAAAAAAAAGAGAAAAACAAATCCAGAACAACACAAGCAACAGTACTTTCCCTCCAACAAAAATATTCACTTTTTAAGCAGCAAAGCCATCAATTTATGAATAATCTATTTCAAATAAAAGTAAGCTGTCACCATGAAGCAGCTCTTCATTACATAAAAAATGGAACTTAGACCTCATCAGTTCACTGTATAACAGTTTAATCTTTAGGTGAATAAGGGTGTCAAGTAATGACACATTAAGGAAATATAAGGGAAATACATGCTGCCTGTGTTGTGCAGGTGGGACAAAATGACAAGATGCTCTCTCTAGAATATTGAGAACAGTATAGTGGCAATTATGTAATGCTTCTATTAAATGCACACCATCAAAGAAACAAACAGTATCTCCGCCCAGTCACTTGCCTTGACAGAGGTAACTCACAATGTGGACAAAGGAATAGGATAGTGATGATTTCTATGTCTCTGTGTGTACAGGTCTGGGGTGCAGAGTACTTACAAGTCTATGGTGTGAAGGAAAGACTTTTCTACAAGATCATGCAAAGAAGCACACCAAATAGTGCTAACAAGACAGATACAAACATTTGACAATTGGCAAAGAGAACCCAAAAGAACTAGACAGTAGGTGATTGAATAAGATGAGGAAAAGCACATCTAGTCCTCTAATTTAAACTTGTTCAGCATGCAAACTACAGAAACGGAACTAAAAAATGCTATGTTGTAATCTTTGGAATATAATACAAAAACTGAAACACCTAACTACAGTAGCCACAAATAAAGTAAACCACAAACAAATTTGGCAATTCTACCATGCACATGGAGATACAGCATAATTTGAACTACATCACAAAAAGCTAATGAGGATTCAGAGCAGTATTTTGCTCCAGGAAAAAAAAAACCTTTGTGCACATCTGTGTGATTCTGCTTTACAGCCCCATCAGCTTAATCATGGTTGATGCGTTTTCTTTGTTTTCATTCATGTTAATAAAAAGCAAACACTTCATGATCTAGTCAAGGGAAGGGAAGAAGTCTAGATTTCCTGGAGCAAAAACATGCACTTCTCTGTCATCTACAACATACTTTACCTGTCTGTCAGCCTCTTCCTCTTCCTCGCTCAGAAAGGACTTGCTGACCATGGGACTCCACTGCAGGCTGTCCTCACTCAGCTGTAAGCGTGGCTTGGCCTTCAGCTTCTCCATGTGAGACGACACCACACTCTTGTCCACTGCTATCATAGGTCTGAGACAATCACATTCAGAGATCAACCACAGTGACATACTTGACAAGAAATGAAAATACTTGTATTGTAGCAGTAGAGAGAACAAGGGTCAATTTTCTTGATCTAGAGCACAGGTTTCACACTTACAAATAAGATTCCAAAACAAACTTTATCCAAGGAAAAAGGTTACAATAAGCATACACATACATTTGTTAACACAAAGAATACAAAATGTATATCTCTACAAGATTACTTGTAATACAGCAAACAATGAAGGAATTTCATGGAAAAGAGAAGCATCTTTGTACAGGAATTTCATCAATGTTCAAAGCATAAAAACATGAAATTTAGCACTTGACTCACTTGTCTTCTTCCACTTTCAGGAATTCAAGATCCTTCAAAGATTGAAGTATATCCAGAGGACACAAGCCTGTTCTATCACTGATACCTGCAAGAGACGCAACATAATAAAAGTAGCTTAGATCTAAAGATCAAACTGTCCATTGCAATTCAATATAGTTTATTGAAATAGTTACTGCAAATGTATGTCATTGTGTAGAATAAATCTCAAAAAGTTTGACCCACAAGAGAATTGTTGTCTTTTTAAACATCAAACACACACAAAAACATAACAACAATGCAAATGATAGACACACTATATAATTCCTGATGCCAGGAATGGAGTATTGTGGTTACTAAATTATTTTGTATAAATCAATAAATGTGAGAAAACTTGGTTCTCTTCCCCAGCACTAACCAAACATACGTAAAACATAACAATTATTTGAAATAAAGATCTGACATGCATATTGAAAGATTGCTGTGAGTTGTGTGTACTACTTACACTTGATAGTGATAGTCTTCTTGTCATCAAAGCTGTGTAACTGTTCTAGCACAATACTTTTCCAGTAGGCCTTGTAGCTCAGTGCCCCAAGGGCAGATAAAGGTTTCTCTGGGGAGCCAGTGCAGCCTTCTTGCCGTGTCAACAGGTAACCTGGAGATCATAGGTCAATGTTGTAATAAAAGGTGCTTGAGACATACCATTCTCATTGGATTTGCATACAGTACAACCCCTCTATAGCGACATCGCAGATACTAGGACAAAATGTCTCTATAATAGAGAGTTTGTCGCTTTAACAACAAACAATATGGTTCATTACAATCTGGAAATAAGCACTCAAAGCAGAAAATGTCATTATGAATCCTATCAAGATAAATTCATTTTAAAACTAATTTAATTCTAAGAACAATGTCAATTAGCAAAAAGTTTCTTCCGGATTAATAAATAAACAACTTCTTGGTTCTTTGTGCCAAGTGAAAAAGTCTTCATTAAGTACAAAGCACTGTTCTTTGTTTTTTTTTAGTTAGTCCTCTTGCGGAAAAGTTTGCAAAGCAACCAACCCATTGCAACTCATACTCACTGAAATCAATGAGGAACCTTCCGTATCCTTTGCGCATGTACTGTGGCATTGTCATAATACAGGAGACATTGTACTTCTGCTGGCAATGTTTTTCCTGTATGGCAAAAAAAGAAAGGTGTAAGCATACTCACATTCATGTATTAAGAGTGGCAACTAAAGTATACATAGCAAGCTGTTATACTCAAAGAAACATGGATGCATCCATAGACCTAGTAAAGTCATGGCAAATGGAGTCTTTGTTGTTTCAAAGGGATGGGCTGAAAAATGTTATTAATAATGTACCCAGTGTAATCGACATAAACATTAAGCTAATCAAAAGCTTGCCTTGGAGAAATATCCTACGACATGGCAACCATACTCATCGTTGAGTGTGAGCACGTAGAAAAGGAAAGGATCCACGTCGTAGTACAGAGTTTTGTGGTCCAGGAAGAGCTTGGCCAGCAAGCACAGGTTCTGACAGTACAGTTTGTTCACTTGACCATCCACCTCAAACACAGACAAGTTCTCATGCCTGTAGATCTCGTCTGCCGGTGGATGTCGCAGTCTGCATTTTTCCTGTTGATGATGAAAGATTGAAAGTGAAACGCTCTGTGGGGTTTTGTGTGCCTATTACACTGTAACATTTGAATAGCATTTAATATTTAGAGAGTTTGAATATTCTTTGCTTCTAAACAGGCCATTGAGAGCGGTTCAGTTGAGTTTTTACACCCTTAACAACACCATTTAGGTAGGTAATGTAATAGGTGGGACCTACGTATTAATGCATTTCTCCGATCAGACAGGCAGAGGTAACCATATGAACCGCCCAAAAGACCCATGTCTAGACTCCCACACATGGAGTCTCTAACGAAATGAGATGCTCATTCACTGAACAGGTTCTGTTGAGTATGATAATTTAACAATTCATTGTGATGGAGGTTGATAGTTAAAAAGAAACAATCAGCGGAAGAAAATGAATAGCTAAATACCTAATGTAATGTTATCTCAAGGCTGAATTCTCACATCTATTACTATACACAATATATAAATCTGTACCATAATTCAAAAGTCAGGTCCTTTAGGACAAAATCACTAGTCTAGTATAGACAAATAATCAACACAATGCAGCAGTACTTACAAAGTGTCTTGACAGACTATTGGTGGACTTCATGTACTTTAGGCAGTATTCACATATGTACAACTTAGGCAAACTGGGGACAGATAAAGAGAAACATTATATAAACATTGGTAATTTCACTAAAATGTATCTCTATTGATATGCAACAGAAAGTCTGAGAATGAGTTCACACATGAAGCACTACTTCTTTGACTGTGAAGTCAACCCAAATCAATGTTAGAGGGTATTTGAGAACCAATGATTTTCAGGATTGAAGCACATTAAACGTGAAATTCAGATACAATGCTTCTTCACTTATGACTCTTAATTCTGTAAGAGGAATGAATAGGCCTTAAGAGTAATAGATCAAAACTCCAGATTTTTGTATCTTTCACTTGAAGAAGAGAGAACATCAAATTTAGTAACCAGTTTAAACTCACACACATTGATGTGTGATTTATGTTTGTCATTGTTACGTTTAGTCGTTAATATCTGTTTTTCTGTTTTGTCATTTCACACGTTAATCTGCAGTGTACGCCTGTAAATGATGATTAAAGCCAAAAGAACTGGACAAAACCCTGTTGACTCATTCCTTCATCAATCATCATCAATTCTATCATCAAATAAAAGCTCGCATCACACATACTAAGGGAAAAAGAATTATACACACACACACAAAAGGGAGACAAAGGTTGAGAGGTTTTAAGCTAAAAGAACATAACCAACTCAGACAACTCGGTAAAAATGAACCAATGAAACTACACTGAAAGATCTTGGTCCATAGTGCTTTCAGATTAAGGGGTTCCGCGGGTGAGGTTTACATCGGGTTAGGTGTCAATCATGAAAAATGAGTTGAGGCCATTTTTGGGTC
>JAUELK010225541.1:0-18852 GCA_031471215.1 Gastropteron pacificum | reverse complement strand
ACACACACACACACACACACACACACACACACACACACACACACACACACACACACACACACATATATACATACATATATACATACATACATACACCAATTCATCAATCCAAGAGACATTTTCACATTTTCACATTTTTGAATTATTGTGTTTCATTAGTTCTTATGTGCGAATATCCCTGCATATTATTTACACTTTTTCACAAGGATAGTTTATTTCTATTGCCGTTGCAAGCACATGTTTGAAGATTAAAGCAGTCACAAAAGCATTCAAACGTGGCCCAAAGATCACAGGTAAAGTGTGAATTAGGATACATCAATATGGAACACCTCGTCTACAGCTTACAAAGATTCTCTGAAGTCTTTGTTATTCTATTGTCATTCTATGATGCTGTAGTGTATGTATACACAAGTTATAATAGCGGTGCTAAAAGAAAGTTAGTACTGACAGCTCTGTCATCATAGCCTTTGGGCTAAACAAAGAACACTAGTTTGACACCACTCATTGTCATAGGCTACATGTTGACTTTTCTTTGGTACTGCATTGCCAGGAAAATACAACCAAGATACATAAACTCTTCTTGTGATTTTATGCGAAATTTTAGTATTTTCTAAATTATTGAGTTAAAAAGAAAGTTTTGTTAATTGATTCCTGAAATTGTTTTTTTACAGAGAGTTTTTTCACTAAACCCTCGATTATGTTAAAATAAAATATATGACCTTGTCAGTATTTCTTGCACACATGATTCCTTTTTCCTTTTTTAAACACTTTGTTGAATCAATCATTACAAATTATGTAACATATGTGTATGTATAAATTCTTGTTGATTGGCCGGTTTACCGTAGACCAGTGAGTGAATCATTCTGGTCAAGTTCTTGTAGCCTTCATATTCCGTCCACTCATGATGTTGTCTCGTCTTTCCACAAAGCATTGCTGTGCCGTGAACATTGTTCAAATAATCCAGGACTTAATAGGCTTGAGTTTTGTTTGAAATGGAAGAATATTTATGTCATAATGGCAGAAACTCTTTTATATTGACACAGAATATTATCGTACATACATAAAATTGAAGTTGCATTCCCTACTGAGGACTTAATGTGACACAGATGAGGCAAATTAAGCTTAAAAATTAGAAAATGTCTTTATTAGTTTCGGTACATTTTTTAAAGACTGCTTGTCAAATGATGGTAAAATGCTTCCTTAGTTGACCAAATATAGTTGTAACGTTTTGCAGTTCAAGAAACTAGTAACAAAGTCTTAACACATAATGTGATACTCCTGTTTTGTCAAAGATACATCAAGCAAATAATGAGTCTATGGAAAAGTAAGTGGTGACAACGATATTATGGAACAATTCATTTACTCTGAGGGGTTTTGCTTTTAAATTCAACATTTGTGTTACAATTGTGGCATGTCAAAGTTTGATGTCATCTTTTGATTTGCAAAGAACATCTTTTATATGATTCTATGACTCATTGTGACTTTGCGATATTGAGTCTGAGATGATCCTTTATTATGAGTGACTTTTCAAAAGCAAAAACTCTTGACACAAACATTTCAGGAATTTCTGACTTAAGATGAACTCAAATCTTTATCTGCGCACGATCTGTGCAAGAGTATTCAGATATTTTGTATGATATAACAAAGCTTTGTTGACAAAAATGTTTCTGTTATGAAACAATATCCTGTTGTAATAACCCTCAATCCTCGAACACAAATCATGTTCATATATTACACAATTTTGAAAAGAAATGCTTTTTCTTTTTAAATTGAAAAGCAATAGTGTTGATGTTGTTTCCCCAAATACTATGTACAGTGAATGCATGTGCAAAGGCATTGTGACATTATGGTTTGTAATAATACTGCAGATTCTTGACTTGATTAAACAACAATTTGCAATGTTTTAGATGACAATGGTTGCCAATGAAGACTTTACTCCTCAGTTTGCCTGTGATTCTGTCTGTTCAGCTGTCCCTGCCTCAAAGATTTGTCTCCATATTTGTCTATCCAAACATGATTATATCTTTGTTTTCATTTTTTTTAAATATGAGTACATTACCCTTGTTATAATTCAGTACATCCTGTCTACCTTCACTGTATTGAAACATTTGTTTTTATTTATTATGCTGTTTGCCAATTCTATGAATAGGCTGTACAAAATGTTATGATTTTGCAATGATTTGATTGTTAGGTCAAAATGAAGACTATAATTCTTCTAGAAATGTTGAAATTGTTAAATACTGAAGCAACAAAAAATGTTGTAGTTAAGGGAGTCTGAGAGCAAAGCAAAGCAAACAAAACTGGATCAAGAAGTTATGACTTCTTGAGATACATGTAGAGGGGAAATATGAATGCAATTTAGATAAATGCCAAAACTGTAATTATTGTTAAAACATTGTCATTTCATTTTGCTGACTACTTCATTGAATTTTCAAAGTTGGTGATGCTTATCTAATATTTAAGCCTTCACTTTATATCATGAATAGACTTAGACTACAGTGAACAGTCAATTGCTATGGTTTGGTAAGAGCCCGGTAAGACATGTATCGCTCACTAGACATTAGTCCTCTGGTATCAAAACTTGTTTATATCCTATAACCGTTTTTAAAACTTTGTTACACATATTTGTGAAATATTCTATTTGATTTGGAGGTCAATTAAAAAAAAAAAAGTTTTGTCAGATCACATGAATAGATGTTTGACAAGTAATGAAGAATGAAATTACACTTGTATCCATTGTCCTTGCTGTGATATCTTGATTGATAATTTGAAAAATGTGAAGACAGTAAATTGCATGAGAACAATGAGGCAAAAGGTTTCGTACTTTCTTTAGAAAGAGAGTATAGATGTATTTTGATTACAATTAATTGTCATCTAAAAAAACAGCCAGGCTTGAATTCCTCAAAGAAATTATCATTAATCAGTAAACAAAATTTGGCCCTTGAAATCAATAGTTCAAATCTTTTCATTTTTTTTTTTCCTGTCTTGTTATTTGTTAAATAAAGTGTTACACCATTTTGATAGATTGTAAAAAAAAATTATCAGTACAGCATAATTGACCATGATACCAGTACAAAGTTTTCTTCCAGTATTCTTGTTTTAATTCTTTAGATACAACAAAATGTGACCTTGTTTTAAAGTCAAGGTCCATGCACAGATAATACAATGTTAGAGTGGTGACCCACACAAAATTTACCACTGATCACTTGTGAACAGACAATAGTTTATGACCCTTTTGCTCAATGATCGCGAACTTAATGGGAAAACAAGCTTTAATGGTAGAATAAAAACATTCTCAAAATTAGAAAAATAGTGATTCCCAATTAGATAAACAAGAGAGCTATTATTATTGTTTTTTCATAAGTCTAATCTGTTTAACTCTGACTTGTTCAGATATTGTTTCTTATTTCTTGCTTCTTTTTTTCCTTTCATTTTTCCTTCTTTTTTGGGGGGTGGGGTTCATACATGTACTTATTATGTATGAGTTATAGCAAAGACTATAAATAAATATGTATAGTCTTTGGTTATAGTGCATAAAATAGAATCCTAAAATCAAGGACAACACAAAGTCCGGGTAAAGCATATAGCATTGAGAATGCCCAGATTGCAACGATGTCAGTCCTTCGAAACACGACAAGTATTTTGAGGGTTACATGAAGGCTGCATGATGCAGATGAAAGCATATTTAGACATTTAGACACCCCACTCTTTGGACATACCTTAATACTACATGTAAAGATTTACTCTGACTTTTACATTTAACATATAATAATAATAATAAAGTGTCTTGATTCGATAATGTCCCATCAGGATTATTACACTTTGTATAATTCAAATTCCTGGCCTGGCATTGTGAATCCCCCTTGTTTCCGTCCTTTGTGATCATTGGCTGTATTTCCCCAAGGCTGTGTGTGAATCCATTGTACAAACATGAGTATACAAATAAATATATTATGTGTACACTAGAAAATGCTGTGTTCTCATTCATTGACTTAAATCAATGTAATAGTGTGCAGAAAAGCATCAGAAAGTATGCAGAAATTTTTTATTAAAAAAAAAACTGCTTTCACTGGACAGATCAAGTATGAATGGCTACAGCTAGGGATGTCTTATCATTATTGTGGCACAAATTCCTTAAAAAAAACAAAAACATTCTTTACGCTTTAGATATTCAGTACTATTACCCTTGTTGTTGTTGTTGTTGTTGTTGTTGTTGTTGCAATTAGGCACAAGTTATGAGTTATTCGCTCTTCAAGTGGTCAAAAAGACCTACAGAGCCATGGCAGTCTAGCTTTGCAACCTGGGACTGGAGGGCCTTCAAATTGGCCCCTTGTCCATGCAATTGTGCAATGCAGTCACAAGACCCCCTCTGGACCAGATACTATTACCCTTAAAGACACTTTTCATTCTAGCACCATACCAACCTTCTGTGAGGTGCAGCCTGTGAGGTCCTCTTCAACACAGATATAGGGGTGTTGTTAATGACTCTTTATCCACAAGCTCTCATTATAAACTATCACTAACTAAAGCTATCACAATCCACTTCTACATGTGAGCACTATCTTCTGTTCAGACGTTTACTTGTTGGCTGACTTTATTCGCACATAAAGCCATGCGAACATGGGGGGGTCTGCAGTCCTTGCACCAAACCGCCTTCCTAATCCAAGCCAAGCTTTGCAGTGAACTGTCCGTGCGAGGACTGCAACTTCACACAGCAACCGGCAACTTAATATAGACACATGAGCCAAAGTGGCACCCCATAACCGTCCGTTTAACATTATTAACAAGCAGAGAACCTCTTGGAAGGCAAATTGACGAGTTTGTTTGTCCTAAGCTGGTAACCATTTACTACTTGCATGGGGGCTGTGCAGTGGTAGAACAATTAACTCGTTTGGTCGCCAGGTGGGCCACCCGGATTCAAATCCCTCTGGGTGGATGTGAGCACTGTATATCGCTGTCCACCCCTGTCCTATGACCAATAATACTAATATCAGAAACGGATGTGACAAAATTGGTCCCATCTCTTACATGAACTAATTGTGTCAATAGGAACATAAAACCAAACTCACAAAAAAAAAAGGAAAACTGAGTGCAGCAAGATCATCTAATTCAACCCATGAGTACATTTTCCTTATGTAAAGGTGAAGGAGGAGTGAAAATATCTAAATTTCTATACTGATAGCATCAACATACTCGATGAAGGATATCTAAGGGAAGCTATTACTTGGCCTCTCTTAGGCTTCTCTTATCATCTACTACTATTACCAATGCAGAAAATGATTTTCTCCATGTCCTACCAGTAAAGGACAGGTCACAAGGGAATACCTTTAACATGATGCTAAATTCGCTGGGTCTACATATCAAGAACAAAGAAGAAGTGAGAGTGAAGATTTATGACAAAGTACTACACAACAGGAGTAAGGCCAAGGCTTTCAAATATTATTATAAATATTTATTTTCACTACATGTCTTCATGAGCTGTGCATGAATTCACCAGATACAGTAGAGACACTTAAATGTAACAAATCATGACAAGTGTTATCATTCAAGTAAGGTGTGTACATTCGTATACCCTAATATAACATCACAAGCAACAGGTAAGAATAAAAGTTACATTCAGATCTACAAGGTAACTCACAACATCTTCATAGTAGTATAATAGTACTCAACAGTAGCACACAAACAGGTCTTCCATGCACCAGTTCAAACATTTAACCAAGTACTCTAAGGTATCAAATAAACGTCTCCCCGCGCTTATTCTTTTTTGAGAATCCCCCCCCCCCCGTTCCTTATTCAATCGCCCCTGTTTATTAATTTTAGCCCTGTGATAGATCTACTGCTTCTTTCAGTACGTTTCGACATCACAAAGTACGTTTTTTTTCTTATTAATGCGGTCAAAATTGCAAACTGCGGCAAGTACGAAGCCAACAGGTACCGGAGAGTAGACCACCCCTTTTTTACTTTCCGAAAGCTGCGATGTAACCCCCCCCCCCCCAATTTATTAATTTCAGAGACATTGCCCCCCCCCCCTTATTTATTTGATACCTTAGAGCAGTCAGTGAAGACTCAATCAGAATGCTCAGGGGGAATTACGACTTAATGCCTTAATATGTATAAGCATTAACATTAATGCCTTAATATGTGTAAGCATTAACATTAATACCTTAATATGTGTAAGCACGAACAAAACAATTTGTTGTCAGACAAATTCATATATGGCTTTACATATTGTAGAACACTGCAGACTTGTGAAAGAAAGATGAGAATAATAATACTAACATCAATAAAAATGAAAAAAATAAAGGAAGTAATCACAAAATCGATGTTAATAAATGAAATAGCGACATGAACAATAATAATGAAAATTATAAAGTGGTAATAAATACTTAAAATAATAACAGTAATTATAATGGATGGCATACATGTAGCACATTTCCCAACTCAACAGGAAGTTGATGTAACAGATAAATAATCTTTCACACATAGCTTTACATGACCTCACAGTAAATCCACAACATCTTCCTTTATACAAAAAAACAACATATCACACAGTGTTCATTCATAATGACAAAAACTATGTACGCTATAAAAGACAAGAATGTATAACTTGGTATGGTAATCAAAGGAGAGTTTTCAATATCAGCTTCCTATCTTTTATGTTTTCGTTGCTTTGGCTTAATGTATAATAGGAAATCATTTGACCTCAAAGAATGTGTACTCAAACAACCCTATTGAAAAGTAGATATATAGATGAATGCCCTTTGTTTTGTTTTATATGGAAGAATTTTGATCTTGGTAGGCATACAAAAGTCATTGGTCGGAGGAAGACAAAGAAACAAAACAAAGAAACAAACAAACAAACAAAAACCAAATTCTCAACTGACATGACATAATAATCACAAATCGGTTGTGCTCTCATGGCATACAAACACCAACACACACTGATTAATGGAGACAGAAAAAATGAATGTTAAATAAGCTGCAAAACAAAATCATTTAGTATTCTATAAAAAATATGTAAAAATAAAAGAGGCTAATTCAGACAGACACAGCATAATATCTCATGATAATTTCCTCATGTATCTTAAACAAAACTGCATGTATATTGGACATTTTATTACTCAAGCAGAGTATAAACATAAAACAGCACAACTCAAGTATGAAATCTATATGTGACAGTATTCAAAAGAACAATGATAAAAAATAAACCAGAACAACCAAAACAAAACTGACAATCCATGGCACACAAAAGTGACTTTGCCAAAAAAAGACTATGTCCACAGAATTCAAAATAACATAAAATAATAATTACTGAATAGTTTCCACCTTTTTTTCCTCAGGAGAACATTATCAATAGCAAACATCTCCTATAGAAAAATATACCAGACATCTCGTTAGTCTCAAAACAGTTCAAGCACCATGTTAAATCTTGGTCATTGTGTCAAAGGCAGTGATAATGATAAAGTTAAGTATGAAGAATAATGAAAGACTCTGTCTGTTGTAGGGTGAAATTCTCACAGCGCAGAAGGCAATCTTATGGATCCTATTTTTATTTTTTTTTCCAAAAAGATAATCAACAAATTGATATTTGTATATCGTTGTAGTATATGAAACTTAAAAAGTATATCTAAATTTATTAACAAAACAAAACATTTTGATTGTTTTATAGTAAAGAGTTGATAATTATTTCAAGCACGACTCATAGTGTCTAGATTCAGTGCAAAACATTTTGATCATTTCGTGACACAAAATTGACAATTCTATACACAGATTGGACTAAATCCTTGTCAGCAAAAACTGTCAACAGAGCACGCCCATCAGAAATGACTGAATCAACAAAAGGGTAGAGCTTTGAGAGCATGATATGGCGTAAATCACTTTAGGGATTGTAGCAGGCAGACATTTTCTAGACAATGCGAGAGAGAGGCGTCGTGTAATATGAGAATGTGAAGAACAAGCAAGGTGTGGATGGGTAACAAGGATTGAGTGGCGGGGCGGGGTGGGGTCTAGGCAGCAAGAGGAGGCTTTGGAAGGAATGACTTCCCAACACGGTGGAAGACAAGACAATATCAAAGACAAGGCATGCAACAACTCACTAACTTTCTATTCAAGACAAAGATTACGAGAAACTTGTCTAGAGAGAGACGCCCAAAAACGACACCAACAAAGCGGTTGATAAAATTGACATTCTCCAAAGATCTTACTAAGGGCGCCTTTCTTTTCAAAATTAAATGTTTCGTTGTTGTTGTTCTCAAGCCTCTTGTGTTGTGAGCTGGTTGCCTTGGGAAGCTATTTCATGTACATGTATATCTATTCAGTTGCAAGTTTTCTTCAATACATGACATGATTCATTATAAAAATATTGAACATTGATTTTGTTCCGCACATGACCTTTTGAGTTGATCAATGTTTTCATGGATGGTCAGTGCATTTGGAGAAGAAAAAAAACCTCCTATAATACGACAGCAACAGTCATATAGCATTATATTTACAATTTAATTATAGTGATAATTTATGTGTCACTGTCACATGTGACATCATACACAAGACTCAAACAAACACTTAAAAATGTATACAATATAGAAAAGCTTCAGTTTTGATGAAGTTGTAAAGTCCTTACGTATCACAATGTGTTTGTTTCATATTTTGTAACTATGAATATCATTTGTGAGAGAAGAAAATAGTGACAGTAACAAATACTGTAACAGCGGAGGCTGGCTCAAGTGCAGAACGAGATTCAGGAGAGGTAAAAGCCACTCATCCCTTCAATCATTGAAATATTCCTGTGTGTGGTGACATTCTCCTTGGTTTGTTCCTCGGCTCAGATGAAACATATAATAATTGTAGAAACATAAATTGTGTAGTGTATTTTTTGTCTTTATACATTGGTAGGGCTAAAAAGATAGCACACTAGTTCAGAAATGGCAGTGTTTAGAAGTAACACATGACCAGAAAACTAGAAACAATTGTCTGATAAACAGTGAGTTTGTGCAGCTTCTATAACAAATGTTTCTTTGAATTGTCAAATGTCAAATAATTTGTGTAGTCTTTAATTGTAAAAAAAAAAAAAGAAGAAGAAAAGAAAAGGAAACAAAGAAACAAACAATAAAAAAAAAAGAAAGAAAAAGAACAAGCAAAAAGCAGTTTAACATGAAAAGCACATTAAACAAATTATCATTTCTAATGACAATGTAAAAAATTACACAGAATTGGTATCAATTTCTAACTGCTTGTCTGTGTAATGCTATTTCATTTTTGCTTGATGGGGAAACATTTGAGACCACACTGTGTAAATGTGCAATCTGCAGGCACACTAGTTTTCCTAAAGAGGACGAAACAGGATATAATGATAAACCGAGATATGTGATCCATTGAAGGATTTTGTATACAGAAGTGATGCCTCCAAGGGTGTTGACTGAAGAGATCAATTGACTGAGAAAAAAGTTTAGCAACTATCTACATCAAAAAGAAAAAACATACACAACGCCTGGCTTGGATAATGAATGAATACACATTCATAAGGAAAGGCATGTCATCTCTGCCCAGTCAATGTGATGAACAAAATATGGCTCCAACTTAAACAATAATGGCTGAAATCATGACATAAAAGTGAAAAAAAAAACCAATGAATTTATAAAGAAGTTTAAAAGAACTAAATTCAATAGCTTTGAGACAAACTGCTGTCAGTATTTCTTGCGTTCAATATACATTTGTGTTGGAGAAGTCTTTGTCACAAAGATTTTCACTTATCTATTCAAATATTACACATTAACATGTGGCAAACTTCTTGTTTTCACCTATCTATTCAAATATTACACACAAACATGTGGTAAACTTCTTTAGTTTCATCTGTCATGCACTGATAAGAATCTTGTAACAAAGATACGAATTCTCAAACAAGAAATTTTTGTTTTGATATTGATGTGGCAATAGACGAAGAAGTTAAAAAGCTAACTCAGTATTGTTGATGATGGTACTGGGGTGGGCCTGGATTGCTGTATTGTTGTTGTTGTTGCTGCTGTTGTTGAGGCATATGTTGAGGGTACGCCTGAAACTGTGGCTGTTGATTAACCATGGGTGGACCTTTCTGCAGAGGTGGGACCCCTTTGCGGTACACGAGCATCTTCAACACTGGCTTCTTTCGGATACTCTCCACTGCCTGTTTGTGGGTCACAACTGTGAAATCCTTGCCATTCACCTGGTGATGTAGGGGAGATTGGAGACTGTGTAAGCATCAAAGACATTGCAGAACAAACTAGAAAATATCTGATCCTTTCAGAAACACATCAAATTTGTCACACCTTAAAAAAAAAAAAAGGTTAACAATAATAATAAAATAATAAAGAGAATATATAGCACTTATCCAACAGAGGGCTCGAAGCGGTTACTTCAATACTCATAATATATAAGTACCAGTAGATTGACAGGGTTCATCCACATATCAATGGTTTGTTTCTCTTTCCATGCAACATTCCCCTTCAAAGAACTCATCTGGTTAAAGCATGAATACAAACAGAAACTATTTCATTATTGACCAGATTCATGAAACAGAGAAGAGATGGGGAAAATAATTGAGAAATTGTTATATCTGATTCATTAGATAATGAAACTGTACAGACAGATTCTTTGTTCAAGAGAAGAGTCAACCTACCTGTAAGATTTTGTCATGGAGTTGAAGGCTGCATCGAGATGCTGGGCTATGCTCATGGATGAAAGTCACATACACACCCTGAGGAGGCGTTAAGTTAGGTGGTAAAGTTGTATTTGTCATGTAATAATTGCTAACCTTAATCAATTTCTTTTTTCTTAACTAAATGTGCTTCTATCTAATTTTTTTTCTTCCCTTACATTTGGGATCTAATTTTATGACTGAGAGTACATATAGATCTAGTGCAGTGCGTGATTTGTAATCCAAAATTCGTTTCCGTTACTCTTGATAAAAAATATTTTCTGTACCCAAAGCTTGACCAGTCAATATCATATATGTGTTTCCAATTCAAAGTTTTTTTTGGCAAATAGACAACAATATATTATTAAGACAAAACTGACACAAAGTTACATAACAACATTGCTGTGCAAGACTGTTTCTTTTCAGCTTGAACTCAAACCAGTGTCAAAAGGAATGTATGGACGGTGTGTAAGTTCATAGCAAAATGGGTAGCAATTACACTTACTTTGTCAGGGTAGCCCTGAGGACTCTGAGCGGGGTCTTGGTCAATGCCACCACCAATCTTAAAGCCACAACGGTACCTAGGCTTGCCATCTGGGTCTCGTAAAGGATTTCCTTGTGGGTCCATTTCTGGCTCTTTCTCCAATACAATTGGAATCTGATAATGAGAAGAGGTAATGAACAAGATAAAAACTCCTTCTCTTCCTTGAAAATGACATCAACAAGCTGATTATTCTGTCACTGTGGGGTGGATGTGTAGTGTGGATGTATAATAACTATAGACTATAGGATAGGGGGTGATAGAATAGTAAAGACATTTGGGTAGTCCAATTATTATGAACAAAGTTATGGCTGTTTGAGTGTCTTAAGGTTAGCGCATTCATCACTTACTCTGGTACATAATTCCAATCCCGGTATCCCCCAATGCTAAAAGCCATAAATCAAAGCAACTTAACCCAGTAGGCATACTTACGCTGTAACATTCCAAAGGTTCTCCTGCCGTATGACCTGCCATCTTGTTTCAATGTTTCAGCTGTCGACTAACAGTTTCTATGCCTAAACTTCAACACAACTCCTACCTACACACGGAAGTCCACCGGAATGGGAAGTAGAACCCTCATGTAGCGTCTGTAGCGACGGGTGTCGTTGTTGTCATTCCTTCATTCGAACAATCTAGCTGAAGCCTAAAGCCAAGATTGAATTAGATTTAGATGTCTTGTCATTGACATGATCGTGACATAAACTAAAATCAAGAAGGTCTAGAAAAAAGGAAGGTTTTGATCTCATGTTATATGTTTCTCTCAATAGAACATCAATCGATCTATTCTTATTCTTCTGTTCTCCGAGTCTGAGTATCAATCATAGTCATAATTATAATCATTCAATCATCATTCATGGCAAGGAGGTAGGGGCAGGGGTTGATCTCTGCTGGGACTAGGGTGATCAAGGTCTAAGTAAGTCAACAACGTTTCAGTTTGACTTAAGTAGATCACTAATCTGTGTATCATTAGAACCTAGAAGATATAGAATCTAGTCATCATAATCATAGACATAGATCTAGAATCTAGTTCCAAAAGAGTTGTTAGAAATAGATGTATAAAGTATAGATAAAAAATAAAGTTAATGCCTTAGATTTATTTTACATTTACAGTCTAGCTAGAGTGTTATTAAAAAGCATTTGTTATATAGATCTAGTAGGCGATAGGCTATATATTCTAACTAGGGACCTAATAGATTATAGATCTTTAGATAGGCTTACTACACAGTGTGAAAAGACTAAGTAAGCAAGCTAAGACAAAAACTTCACAAGACAGCAGAGACTCGTCAAGACAACAATGGTTCGCAGTAAGTAGGCAGGCTTTTCTTTTGATTTGATCTAATATTTTGTTTGACTTAGACCTTTCATATGAGGATCTAGATTTGAGAAATCTAGTCTAGACGTCTAGATCTAGATCCAGAGATTTAGTCTAGAAATAGTGAAATGACACATTCATTCAATATGGTAAAATAATAGTGAATACTTGGAACAACATTGAACTGCATGATGCTTAATGGAAGTCTGCAGAATGATTAAGGTTTTTAATCTCCTAACAGCCTCCGCCCCAAAGCGAGTGTATACCATCATAGCCATCAACATTATTTGACACTTTTCTTCTTTATTTCCATTCAGTTACAGAAGATCTTGTTCGGAAAAGATCAGAGCACAACGAGCTTCAGATTTCAACTCTTGAAGAAATCTCACTCCATCAACAAGATATTGAAAAGTGAGTATGGTTGGATGATTGTTGCCATGTCAGATATCATCATTTATCACATTGTGAATATGTCACTTTGCAGCTTATTTTCTTCTCTTGTTTGTTAAACTTTTTTTTTTTTTTTGCGCTTTCTTGGGGACATTTGTTTAGATGTGCTAGCGCAGCTTTTGCTTAGGCCAGCATGCACTTGTCATTATTGTACCAACGTTAAGGTCGTTACCCAGGAAATTACCCCCAAACCTTTGTTTGATTTGAAAAAGATCCATCTTGTTCATTAGCACTCGTAATTTATTTTTAAAAAATCAATAAAGCACTTCATGTATTATAAATGTACGTCATTGATGAATGCCATGTTTTCTCATAGTCAATTACTTTTTGTTCACAGATTAGAATACCTTGACAAATGGTGCAGAGACTTAAAGATTCTCTATCTACAGAGTAACCTGATACCGAAAATTGGTAAGTTACCTCCTTTTTGAAGTCTGTAGTGTTTTGCTGCTGTATTCTTTTTTTCTTTGCCTTTATTGCTCAGCATTATAGAATTAAAGTGAGCAATTGTCATCTCAAACACAATGTATGTCACATTATATGCCACTGTCTCAGTACTTTAGAGCATAATAACAAGGATCTGTGCACTCTCATAGTCATCATGAAATCTTTTGAAATATCAGAGAAGGATATAGTGAATTCACTGATATTTCATTAAACATGATTTTTGATACACCTTTGAAATAAATTCATTACCTGAAATAGATCTAAAATTGCCATTTCTCTTTCAGATACCAGTAGTGTTTTATTTTAAAATGGTTCTCCATGTACCAGTATTCATGGTAATGCTTTTAAGTTTAGCTATTAGAGTGTTTCGAATACATACTGGACAATAGCATTTGTTTTTTTCAGAAAATGTGAGTCGTCTGAAGAAGCTAGAGTACCTCAACCTTGCTCTCAACAATGTGGAGAAAATAGAGAACCTAGAAGGCAAGTTGTTTAGAGTTAATGACTCCCCTCACATTTCAACTCTAATGCAGTAGAGTCTGTACAAATATAAAATGCACCAAGGCAAGATTCTATTTCTCAATGGAATGGAAATGAAGCTTTACATTGTATTCTCTTGGAGAATAGAAAACTGATTCTCTCTATGAAGCCTGAATTGTATCCTGAATTCATTAATTGTCATTTTAAACATCAATCACCTGTCAGCATCATCACGTTTGATATTCGCTGCTTAGACATTCATAGAAAGTCAAAATCATCTTGATCTTGAATTTCCTCGAAGAGAAATGAAAGAAAAAGCTTGTATTACTTGTACATTACTCTATATTTGCTTTTTTCAGGTTGTGAATCCCTCAATAAATTAGATTTGACAGTGAATTTTGTAGGGGAGTTGACTTCCATTGAGTGCCTGCGCAGTCTGTATAACTTCAGAGAACTGTGAGTACTGTTGTTTTATAATATAGTCTTTGTAAAACACTATTCTGCATGAATGATTTCTAAAGAAAAAATACTCATATTATGTTTTAACTCCCTGATCTTCATGACAGTGTTTTGTAATCATAATCTTCTGTTTATTATCAGTCATTTCTTTGTTTTATGATGAATATTTTACCCTTAGACGTATCACCTTTATTATTCTCACCCCTTTTCGACAAACCCATAACCCATGATGAG
Source organism: Gastropteron pacificum (assembly GCA_031471215.1). NCBI lineage: Eukaryota > Metazoa > Mollusca > Gastropoda > Cephalaspidea > Gastropteridae > Gastropteron > Gastropteron pacificum. Next base: position 4,260 of record JAUELK010225541.1, on the reverse strand, counting down.
CCTTTAACAAATTGTCACTTCTGATATTTTTTTCATTCTTGTTTTGTCTTCTTTTTCTCATAATAAACTCTGGATTCTTAGTCTTTACACACAAGTGTAATTAACTTATCAAATGTATTGTTTGTTATTTTGAACAAATAAACAAGAAAATGGGTCATTTCATGTTCTGTTTTTGTTGTTTGAACTGAAACTTAAAGTGCACTTTGTTTACTCATAGGTTTTTAACTGGCAATCCCTGTACAGAGTATGAGCATTACAGAGAATATATCATCGGCACATTGCCACAGTTGAAGGTGAGGATGATCTCAAACTGAAACATTAGACATGTATAGAGCTTGTGCTTTTAAAAAATAATGTCAGTGTTGCCTGGTGTCCTGAAGATTCAATGTTTTGTTAACAAATGTTTCAAATGTCATTCAATTTATTCTTCAATGTTGTCCATTATACTGATCACTGTCTGAAGAAAGAATGCAAACTATTAAACTTTGTTGCCACCCCTCAAAATCTAAATCATTAATTCGCTGTGTATGTCAGACTACTTAATAGCATTTATTTAATACTGAATGTTTCTTTGTCCTGCAGTGGCTAGATGGAGTGGAAATAGAGAAGTCAGAGAGGATCAAGGCAATACAGGTAATAATAATATAATCACATTTATATTGCGCATTTCCATTCACATGAATGCTCAATGCGCAGAGGTGATTTCAAACAAGAAAAATAATTGTCAAAACTTCTTAAAGATCACCAATTGAGAAAACGATTTTTTTTAAATGAAGAAATAAACAAACAAAAAGAAAGATAAGACTATATTTAGGGAAACATCTAAAATCATTGACATTCATTTAGCATGAAATGTGTCTGCTGAAATTCTCATCCATATATCTGCTACAGAATGAAGCCTAAAGTTTTTTACTTGTGTGTCTGATTTGTGTTTCTTCAGGATCTGCCCTTCATTAAGGGCTACATCATTCAACAACAGCGGCTTTATTTGAAAAAGAGGGTAAGTGTAGCCTTTTATTTTTTTTTAATGCATAACTATTAGACTTTGGAAGAGTATGCCAAACAAACTTAAAAACACTACAAATGCCAACCTCTTAAAGATTAAACTCAGGTCTGTGACCTTGAGAACTAACTAAAAGGCTGCAGGCAAACTACTTACATATTTTATCTTTAAAAAAAACTTTGTTGTATATAATGTGAACATAGTAAAAAACATGCACCGGTTTAAAAAAAATAATTTTCATGAATAAAAAATCACATTGCACAATTGCAAAAGTCCTGTGTATATGAGGCTGCAGTCATAATTGGAAGAAGAAGAGAACTGATCAAGGGGAGTTAACACACTATAAATACTGATACTACTGTCCATAGAAATGTATGGGTTGTACACTTTTTCTGACATATAAAGCCTAAATACTGACTTTTGCTGTGTCTCTACTAGCTCACGATTTGATAGATCATCATTCCAAATCAGTTACAATAATACAGAAGTATTGTTTTGCGTGTCCGTTCCATATTTCCATCATCTCAATGACAATATAAAAGTGGATTATTGAATGCTTAAGCCCTATTGATTATAGTTAATAGGTAGCATTTATATAGCAGTTTTCCACACTCTACTGCAAGCTCAAAGTGCTTTTCTGTTACTTGAAAATATTGTAATTATGTCAGCATAAAATCTCCATCATTTACATGTATTGTGATACAACTACATTTCATCTTCATTGCCTGTGAAAATGTTGTTGCCATTATGTTGCTAAACAGGCTGCACAGAAACAAGAGAACCTTGAAAAGCTTGACAAGAAGGAAGATCTTGTTGATGACGATGACAAGGAAAATGCAGGATCTGATGGAAGATGGTATACAGATATAAATGAAGGGTGAGATTATCATCTAATATGATAATGATGATAATAATTTGGTGTTGTTATATTATGATCACATTGCTGATGAGATTTTCATGTTATTTCATTATCTAAACTGATGATGATGATTGAAAGTTCAGTGTTAATGTATTGCCTTCGTGACACTATTCTTTTATTCTTTGACTCTATGCTTATAATCATGTTGAGATATGTTATGCTTGTAGCAGTTCATACATATGATCCTATTTCATGAGACTATGTATTTAGTCAAGTAAAATGTGAAATGGATTTTTATGAAGTAGCTTATACTGGAAGAGTAGGATTACTTCTTAAGTCGGAGAAGTATGTTATGTTGACTAACATAAGGGAGAATGTAGTACATGTTTTACAAACTCTGTTATTTTCCCTAATTTCACAATTTGGACAGTGACAAAAGCAAGCCTACTGAACAGGAGGAGAAAAAGAAAAAGACTCATGATGAAAAAGTCGATGAGTGAGTATTGCATTTTTGTTCTTCTTATTTAAAAAAAAATCATAACATGTGTGTAAGAAAGGCTCTGTAATGCAGCTGTCAGCTGCTATATTTTTTGTATCTCGTTCTGCAATCGGACGGTCCCAATCTTCCACTGCTTTAGATATTAGAAGGCTCTCCTTTAAAGAATCGATATGAAAATGTTGAATCAAGTTACGGAGTGAAAGCTGATAATTTCTTCATTCACCATTACTACATGTACATGATCACATTTGAAACTGCCTGTGTTTGTATGATATATATCTGTTAATGTTAAGGACAAAATTTGTGTTCTCAGCTTCATGAAATATTTTATAAGAAGCTTTTATGTTTTGTCACAATGATTTGTGTTTGTGTTGAGTACAGTTTCTGGCAGCAGAAAGTTGCTTACACTCCAGAGTCTAGGATTGAAGTTCACAACCATATCAAGGAGCTCAAGGAAAAGGATGAGCCCAAGTAAGTAGGCCTTCTCTCTTTGTTGTTTCTGATACAAATTCACATGGGTCATATCACACATTGTTCTTCTATACATACATGTACAAACAAAAGAGGATTTTGAAAGTAAACACATTTGCAAGAAATTCAAAGTAGATTTATTCACACCATTGCAGACATATACATTACATTAGAGATCATCACTTTAGTGAGGTACAGGCATTGAAATCATGAGATTGATGCTAGACACAGTGGATTCCGCTTACGATAAACTCCTTGGGACCAAAAAATGAGTTTATCTTAATTAAGCAATGTGTATCTTATCAACTATTCAAAAGTAAAGATGGGTAAAAGTTCAGTTGCCTCCCCTGTTATGTAAAATAAAGCGTGTGACTCTTACTGGCTTTTGCCCATACCAAACACACGATAGGACGAGCAGTGATAAAGCCAGTGTGTGACTATGATGGCCTTTCATGTGAGTGCGTGCAACTGATGGGGGCAGGGTTGGTGCATTGAAGTGGGGGAAAGAAGGCCAAAATGGCAGAGAAAAGTTTATTTAACTGGACTGATACAGATTCATGGTTGTATAAAGTTTATCTGAATCGGACTATGATGAGCTGGGTTATATAAGAAAAAGAAAACTGGACTGGACGAAAAGTTTATTTTAAGTGAATTTATCTTATGTGGACTCCATTGTATGATCATTGCAGATATCCTGTTAACCTTTTCTTTTTACAGATACTTGAACATTTGTGGATGTCATTGTTGATATTGACTTTTTTGTTTTGTTTGACCACATTAACCATTGATAATGTACACTGTGTTGTTGTGGACCATTTCTCAGGGATGACTCTGAGAAGAAGAAGGAAAGGCGTTTGTTTGCAGAGGATGGCCATGCTTACAATGTCAATGAGCCAAAGTAAGTAGTTTACATAGAAACAGCTTACAAAGACTTTTCATTACATTCAGACATCATTTTAATCATGCGCGCTGGAGTACTACTCAAGTCTGTGTGATCAAACTTACTGGAAGAAGAAGAAGATCTCTAATACCATGTTAAATACGAAGAGAAACATAGAAATCTAAGAGAGAAGTGTGCTTCAAAGAATATAAAGCAGTGTTTCAATAGATACGCACTCGTTAGTTTGTTATATACTATTAATTGAACAATCAATGAATAAACAGACATTCACTTCCACTTGTACAATATTTTACTATCAGATCTGTATCCCATAAATTTATGTAGATATTTTCTAGGCCGTAACACTTTAGCGAGTGCTAATAGTTGCCATCAGGGACAGAAACTGTGAGAGAAAATTCAAAAATGAACTGAAAACTCATCTTTTAAAATTCCATCTTTTGTAAGGACATATAGAGTAGATTTACACGGTCCGGACACCCTGAGACATCTTGACCCAATTCCCTCTCTGTGAATCATATCTTGACCCA
>JAUELK010225431.1:0-14527 GCA_031471215.1 Gastropteron pacificum | reverse complement strand
AATACATCCATTACGGCGTTTACGGTACTATCACTTTGTTTTTAGTACTACCCCCCCCCCCCCCCCACAACACACACACAATATCGTTTGCAATGCAGATACTTTATGGTTTTTTTTAATGATTTTGTTCTCTTCCTCCAGTAGGCCTATTGATCAAAATCAACAACTATTTCTGTCCATTCATATCATCAGTAACGTTTGGTCGGTGTAATGCTTAAACTGCCGGTAAGCCTGCCATTTTCTACTCTTTTCCCCAGATTGACTTGCAAGGAATTTTGAAATTCACAAGTTGCCTACTTCATGCAAAGTCTAGGCCCTACTGACAACATGGACGTCGAAAGATTGCAGGTCATCTTAAACTTCATAAACCAAAAGAAAACATTGGAGATTGATGCATCTCCCCAAGAAATGAGCAATGCCTTACTAGCCGTTCTCATGTCTCCTAAGGACTCAGTGCATCAGGCTGATAACATTGGATCATCAAATCAAATACACACTGCCTGGTATGAAAGACCAGGGATGACAGCCTGTGTACTCTCAGCAGTTGCAAACATTCTTCAGTTTGTTTCAAGCTCAAGAATTGACACAGACCCTGCCCATAATACATGTACCTGTAGGCCTAGTTCAAATTCCAGAATTGACACAGACCCTGCCCATAATACATGTACCGGTAATTCAAATTCCAGAATTGACACAGAACCTGCTCATAAATCATGTACCGGTAGTTCAAATTCAAGAATTGGCACAGACCCTGCTTACAATACATGTAGATCAAATTCCAGAATTGGCACAGACCCTGCTCATAATACACATAATTGTTATTGTAGTTCAAATTCAAGAATTGATACAATCCCAGCACATAGTTGGCCTACTTCTTCCAACTTGAATGAAACAAGTGGAAGTGGTGCTATCAGTGACAAAGGAGCAGCTTCATCATCAGTAATCTGGAAAAGATCTGAAATGGACATGGACACTAGATCTGGTGATTGCATTCTTCTGGAGATAAATGACCTCCTCATTTCCAACAACATCACACACTACCTGGTGAGTGACCTATAAAGTGATTTGAAGTATTTTTTTGGAATACAAAATTACCTGATAGTAGATGTAGATCTATATAACACTGATCACTTTCTTAGAATCTTAATTTTTTCAACCTTAATATGCTTTTAAGTTTAAGCCTACTGAAAAGTACTGCAGAAATTAGGTAAATGGTTTATGCTGTGGCTTTTTTTCTTCTTCGTTTTTGTTGTTGTTTTTGTAAAGTAATTCCACACAGTACTGTTTCATGTGGTGATTAGTTTGCTATTCTCTTTATTAAAAAAACAACTTTTTGTTGTTTTTCAGAAACGTTTTGGTTTCGTAAATGGAGACTGATACTTATTAGTTGAAATTGTTTGTTTTCTATCTTTGTTTTATTCACAGATCGCCAACATTGCTGGCAAGTGTAGGATGATAAGCCACATTGCTAGAAAAGCTCTCATAAATGGCATTTTTACAAAGAGAATACAGGTTAGTATGCTGCACTTTAAATCCAAAACCGATAGAGGCCTGTTGAAAAACTTTTTTGTGCAATACATTTTGTTGTGTGTTCGTTGTTATACTATGATCAAAGTCTTCCAATTGTTTTGTTTTAGCCGTCTTTAGCCTGAAAGAAAATACATGTAGTTAACATTATTTTCTTTCTCTGTATTTTGTTCTAGCTTTAACTACATAATAATAATTGTTTATAACCTCAAGTAGTAGGATAGATTTTTGCAAATTTTTGAAATTTGCAATTTTTTTATTTTTTTTTTATTGAATATAAGTCTTTTCTGTTCCTCAAAACTTTTCTTAGTGCAATTAACATGTACAAATAAGTATGCTTACATGTACAATTCAAAGTGCCTTTACAAAGTACAGGGTCCATAGCTGGAAACTATCACCAAAGACAGACAACTGTTCTCTCATTTGTATTGGTATTTTAATGCACTAGCGGTGGTATTCCATGATCAAGAATCAATTATATACCTGCATATAAGTTACCTTTAATCTTTGATTTATACATGTAAATGAATTTTTAGATTGTTTCTTTCCTTTAGATTGCTGTTTTCATCTTTTACACAGGTTGACGATGTACTGGCAGGGCTTTCCAAGGAAATTAGCCCTGGAACAAAGGACCCAACTCTTTTAACCAATTGCTTAGGCTTGCTGAGAAGGCTGTTGTCAATGAAGGATATTTCTTTCACCAGGACACATGCTTTAAAAACTCTCCTGCAACCCATCTCACTTGTTCTTAATTCTAGAACTGGCCAAAATGACAAAGAAAGAATGTCTCTTCAAGTGGAGTATACATGGCTTCTTCAAGTTCTCTGTAAACGCTTTGATTCATATGCATCTAAGGAACTTTCAGATTTTACTTTGATTGAACTACGGAAACTAATTGACTCTTACTCTGACACAGACATTTCAGCATGTAATGAAGTCAGTCACATTCTGTTGGTAAAATTTTTAAAAGCAGTCAGCTCAGTCCTTGATGTAAACATTTCTCACATGAAGGCTGGCTCTCCTAAGCATGTTAGGAGCATAGCTCATCTATATCTAGCAAACTTTCTGTCCATGACGAATACAGCGCAACACAAATCCTTGCTGAGGCCTCGTGGCTTTGTTGGGGAGAAATTGCTAGTACAGGAATGTGTGGTCTCCTCTGTCATCAGAATGTTGGTCTTCACAGGGCTCAAAGCCTGCGCCAGTTTGGTCTCTGGGAACTCCTCACAATTTGGTTTGTACTCAAATTAAAATGCATACATCAATATGGAAGACTTTCTTGAACCATGATTCAATACAAAATTATAACTGTGAAACCATTTACTCAGGGAATTCATAATTTTATCAGCTAGAGCAGTTTGTGTGCCTAGGCCAGAAAGCTCTCTGGCCTAAGCTTTATTAGATTAACTGTTATATGTACAAACTGTATAACAACTTTTTTGTGATGAATGTGCCAAAAAAACAACAAAATAAAGAAAAGAAGTAACTCTATATGTGAATTTCTGTCTATGTCAATCTAAAGAGAATAGCTAAGGTAGCACTTACCAAGTTCCTCCTTATCCTATTGTAAATCAGACTAAGTCATGCATTTTTTGTTGTTGGTTTGTTGGTGAAGCTGACTATCTTAATTAGTATGTACTAGTTGTAGTGTCAATGTGCATGAAGTTGGAAATTGACATGTGTTTTGTAACAATAACATTTCAATTCATTTGTAGATGATACACATTCTTTGTTGATAAAGCTGCCATCCTTTATACTACATTGTAGTCTGAATATGTGTGAAGTTGAAAAAAAGCGACATGTCATTTTATGATTTTTAAATATGACATATCATTTAATTCCCTATCGGAGACGGACATGAAAATGTAGGTCCCACCTCTTATATGATGAAATTGTGTTGCTAGGGGTGTAGAACTCAAACTAATAAGTAAACAAATAACACATTTATCCCCAGAGAGACGTGTTGTATGCAAGCATCTTCACCAGGAAGTCTTCACCCTTTTGAAGTCAGTATTTCCTCATGCTACCGACACCACAGACTGGTTGGTGTTACTCTTCTCTGACCATGACCAGATGTGGATCACTGCCTTGTTCTGCTTGATGGTGGTGAACAATGGAATAGAGAGGTAGGACTTTGGTGGTCATTCTTCACACAAATTCTCAGTTACAGGGGCTGTGTGCTGGCCGAATGGTTAACATGCTGAATTTGGTCTCCAAGCGGGCGATGCAGGTTGTCGTGTAGGCAGTTTTCTTGGCTGCACACCCTCCCCCCCTGTCCTATAAGATCCGGATGTTAAAATGTTCGTCCCACCTCTTATATGATCTAATTGTGTCGCTAGGGGTGTAAAATGCACATCTTTTACAGAAAATATCTGCCTTACAATGTACACTGAATACCTGTAGCTTTTCTACCTGCACTGGGCCTATTCAACAAAACAGCATGTACACACAAAAAAAGATTCAATGCTCAAATAGCAATCAATGGCTCACTTTTCTTTATCAAGGGAGACAACCACAACAATTTGAAATGTGTTGGGAGGACATGAGTTATCTTTCCCCCTCTATGGGCTTTACTTATCGACATGTACTGATACATCAATGAACTGGTCTTTTGTACCAAAGGCCATTCATTCAGGTTTTAGCTCTTCTGACAGGACTCAGATGTAAGATGTTTGACACCAATGCCTGCAACACATTTTTTGTACGTTTAGCATTTTGATAGCAAAAGTCAAAATGATCATTATGACCTTGATTGAAATCAGATATTAACTTGGTCTCTAAGGAAATAAATTAGGTTTTGCATTTTTGCCAGTATTGTTGGAATAACTCCACAGACCCTAGATCAATGTACAGATGGGACACTTGGCAATTATAGCATAGCCAAAATGAGCGTGTTCTGTGTTTACAAATGATACAAAGGATAATAGGAAAGTGTTAGTAAAGCTCACACGCGTGGGATTGTAATCCTAGTGTCAAAAGCCCACGCTTTTTTTGCAAGGAGAAAGAGACCAGTGTCCAGTGTCATCGTCTCTGATAACTCCATGCCTGTAGTCTAAATGCTACATGTATTGAAGTATGAAGAATGCATTTCCCAGGGATGCAAATGGTTCAGATTTAGTGTGAAATCAGATTTTTAAGGAGGAGATCAAAGTAAATTGTCATGATGGTTAGTAGTTAGTATGACAGACAGACACCCGAAGACTCATGGTAGGGGAAGGCTGCAATCAGTTTCAGACTTTTTCACCAACTCTCATTTACATCTGTGATTTCTTTTCCAGATACAGAGCTGATGAAAAGGAAAATGCCGACACCTGTCAAGTATCAGATGCCAGGGAAGATCTGTGTCCACTCTGCCAACACCAGCCAAGCTTCTATAAGACTGCTTTGTTCCCTACACAAAGTTTAGGAGATCATTCTACTCCCTATAACAGTCAGGATTTGCTACGGTCTCTCAACCCGTTTGTCTGCTTTCTTCAGTTTGTGCGGTTCATTGACTATGATCCCACAACACTCACAGACTTTATGCTTTCTCCGGAGACAGTTTTCCTGGCATATTTGACTCTGTTCCTCCACTACTTGAGGAAAAGTTGGTCAGTATGTCGGCTGTTATGTAGAAGTCACCAAGCCACACCAGCAGGCTCAAGCAATGAGCAGGATTGTACACCTACAGATGGTGTATGCTGTGAGAATTATTCATCTAGGAAAAGACATCTATCACTTTCATCATCGGAAGATGACAGTGATGTGGAATCCAAAGCGTCACTTATAAAAACATCAGTCAATAACGATGAAAGTCAAATTCATGTTACGAAAAGTCTAGTTTTGTACTCTGACTCTGAATCCTCAAACTCCGACTCAAAAGAATTTGACAATCACGCAGAAATACAAGATGGCACAATGTGTGAGGACATAAATTCTCAGAAAAGGAAAAATATGTATGGGAGTCCCCGAGGAATGAATGCCCAAAGTGTCGCTCAAGGAAGTCCGAACGCCTATTCAACAAGTGAGTGTCTTTCAACTTCATCCTCTCCAAGTGACTCGCACGGAGATTCACCCGCATCACCTGAGAGTAAGGAGGTGGATTTACACAGAGTCATGGCAATGTTCATTCGCTTACGGTTTCACTTGCAGAGGCTGAAAGACAAGAAACTGATTCCATTTGACATTAGTCCTGTTCTCTCATTGATTGTGTCTTGTGAAGATATTTACGACAATGACAAATTTTCCTGACATTCTTCTGCTCACAAAATTAAATGATACCTGGCAAACAATTTTCTCAGGGAATCCATAATCTTACAAGCTAGACTACATGCAGTTTGTAGGCCTAGCCTTAGAATAACCATTTATAAACTGTTTCTCAACTGTAATTTGCATGTTGAAGCCATCATCTATTAGAATTGTAAAAAGAATGGTGAAAAAAGAGGAAGAAAGGAGCATACTACAGTACTGATTTGAACATACACACATGATAAATATTGGTTGTGATAGGTCTTTAGAGGTATATGATACATGAATAAATCTTATTGGTCTTGACAATGTTTTCTATTCAACCTGATCACTAGTCTCTACTCTGTTCTCGGTCAGTCTGTTTATTTTATGTATACATTTATGTTCATTGCATTTTGTAATGTTTCCATCTTTGGGAATAAGAACAGGTGTATCAAAGTAAATTCTTGAGTCGATTCCAAAAGTTGTGAAGTATGAAAGTGTTATGCAGATGCCTTACAGTTACAAAGCCAAAAATTATAAGTGAATATATACGCATTGCATTTCTTTGCTCTTAAGCAAACTGAAAGTGCTTTACAACACATTATTATTACCCAGCTTGACCTGCTTCATTCTGAAGCCATCTCAAACTCCTAGGAGACACACTACTAGTTCTGCCTGGTCATTGCCCACACCAATATACTGACAAGATCTCTCATATTGTCTACACCTGGATTTGTTGAGAAAATCAATCTTTACAAAGCCCTTTTTTCAAGGGCACAGCTGGCATTGGAGGAGAAAATATTCAAGCAAGTTTGCATTGCTTAGGAAATGTCTTGTAGAAATGCCTTACATGGTTTCACACATTTAAAAAAATTGTTGTCACGATACATAGGGCATTTTTCATGATTAGACTGGACACTGGTCTCTTTCTCTTTGTAACAAAAAGCGCAGCCTCCTCCAGCGCGTCCCCAACACACAACAGAAGGGCTTTTAACACTGAGATACAGACCAACTCGTATGAGCTTTCTATTCCTGTTATCCGTTGTATCGTTATATGCTGTTTGTACACACGAGACACGCTTGGGTTGGCTACGCTAAAATAGCTAAGTCTCTCGCCTATATGTAGGGTCTGAGGTTTAACTTTTCAGTGCTTATATATACAGTCTCATTGTGATTGTTGTTGTTTTCTAGTCCCCTGTGCTATGAGTTGGATGCCCATGAGAGGCATTTAGTGCCTCTTGAATAAAATTGCTTGTTTTTCTCAGTTTCTGGGGGTTTGTATGTAATATTTTCTTGATATATGGATTCTTAATACATGTACTACTACATGTACATGCACATGATATTGGGCTGAAGAGCAAGAGCTGAATGACTGCTGGATTAGAAGAAGAAGGTGTTTGGATTCTCATTCACATTGTGATTGAGAGCATAGAACAGGATTGCTGACATTAAGTCAAAGAACAAACAGTTTTCACACAAGAGAAGGTGAACACAAGGTAATAGAAAAAAAAACCCACTGATTGTCAATCGGATGATGTGATTTATTTCATGTCATATATTGAATATCTTCGTTGCATAATACCATTAAACCACGACTCTACTGTATCGTGACTACAGGGTAAAGAAAATGAAAGGATGAAAAAATGGCTTTCACTCATACATAGCATGTATAGGGATCAGTACTCATTAATGGGGAGGGGAGGGGGGGGTGGGGGGTATGCTACAACTACTCATGAGATACACACAGTAGAGCATCTCAATGTCAATCAAAAATTACTGGTACATATATTGGTGAGCAGGGTAACGTAACCATTATTGATTATATCTGGAGTCTGCCAGTCAAGTCATAAGTGATCGAAGATGTATTAATTATATAATAATATTACTCGGACAAAGTGTTGGGCCTATATGGATGGTTGCCACAGAAGAGTCTCTCTGAAAACTTGTATTTTCTTTCTACACCCTCCTGCGTGGAAATACTGAAAAAACAAAATAAAATACAATAACGTTCAAAATGTAATGAAATGTATTGGATGTATTTCTAATACATGTAGTGTGCTATGTTCCATGGTTTTGATGTTATCTATGGCAGGAGTATGCAAAGATAAATAGTTTTCCAGAGGAAACCTTTTGTGGGATCAGGTTATATAAATGAATACATGTAGTTTCTTACTCTTCACTGAAATGATTCAAAGAAGGACCATGCCAACATGTTCGCAATCTGAAATTGAAGAGTGGTCATCTTTTAAAAAAGGAAACAAACAAAAACAAACAGCAATATCCAGTTCTGATAATTTGGAATGACAAAATACAATCGAAAGCGTGCAATATGAAAATGCGCTGATTTGATAAATTTGAAGTGTGGGTTTTATTTTTCTTGTCTTTTTTTTTGGTGTAAAATAAGTAAGTACTACATAGTACGATTGAGACAATGTCATAAATAACAGGACAAATTGACACCAACGATCAGCATGAACAAGCTCTTCAACTTGACAGAAATTGCTGTAAAGCGCATTGAGCTTGCTGTAGAACGAGAACCTGTGCTATGTTAATCGTCTCTTATTATAAATTCATGTCACAATCAGTGGAATGCTCACTCTAAATTAGCACCACAATTATGCTTGGGTGCACCTTTAGTCCCAGAATGGTTGTCCACCAAAGAAAGCTGAATACTTTATGTCTTTGTCGTTGCTGTCATCTTAAGTCACTCTTGTCGGGCAATGGGAGTCTTATAAAAGATGCTGTCCTTTTCAGTTAAATAGGTCTATAAATTATAATAAAAGTTAAAATGACTTTTTCATTTTGTATGGGTGAGCACCATAATGCAAAAGGAAACATTCTGAAGCATCTAGATTTGTTTTTTTGGTACAGAAATGCAGAAGACACAAGACATTTAATTTAAAAAAATGAATGTTTGAATGAGGTGAAAAAGGTGTTTTGCATTGAAAAGTATATCAAGCCTGAGGGTAGTCACATTATTGGCACATGTGCTAAATCACTTATTTCTTTGATACTGTTTATTTGTCTTAAAAGAATTCAAGTGAGTATGCATCCTCTTCCAAAGCACATGTTTCTTTCAATGACTAATTTTGTTCTATTTTAATTTCTGAGGAAAATTGAGCACGAAGAAGATGAAGAATAAGAATTTCTGAGGCGGAAAATCATTTTGGGACAACTGGTAAAGGGCACAATTGTTAGAACAAGAGAATGTTGCCTACATGAAATAACTGGGACACAGAATATTGCTCAACTATAACATCAAATCATGCAGCTTGGAGAATCAGCACAGTGTTCTTTGTTTCTCACAAAATAGGTTCCTAATCATTAATCAAACCTTGTTCAATTCAAACAAGCATAAATAAATGCACACTCTGTACATGTTTATTAGTTACAGTGAAATTAATACACTCTTCGTTTCTGATATCCTCAAGCTATGCTTAGGTTGCTAGTCTTGCTTGTTTGTTTGGATTAATACAAAATTATGTCTTATCTCATTTTTCCTTATGTTATCTTATGTTTGCTACAAAAGTTATGTGTAAAAGAATTTTGCTTTTTTTCTCAGTCATGACATTATTATTTTTTTTTAAATGTCTGCAATCAGGGACTTTTATATGACTGTTTCTGGACTTCTTACTTCTTGTTTCTCCACTCTATATTGACAGTTCAATCAACTTATAACATACACACACTCACAATGAAGCACAATGTACGAAAAGCCAACAAATCTATCTTACAACAAAAAATCCTAAACTGGCGCCGCTTAATTCTGCTTAATCTATACTGGATTGTACATATATTATACATTTTATTTTATGATAAGCAGAGCTTGCTTTGTGTTCCTGAGGCCTATCAGTAAGAAAACAGCATAGACAATCATGAATTACAATATACTATTAATTAAAGAGTAATTTAAAGAGTTGATACCTTTTGTTGCTGCAAGAACACTCATTCTACAATACATTACCATGGTCTACATGAATAACATTAGAGAACTAACTTCTCACGAAGATCACATGTAGTTCCTTTCTACTTTATTACTATTACACTTCTCACTAATAATAGTATATTGTTTTTATTAGTATCATTTTTAGTATAGTGCCATTAGTATTACTTGTGTCATCATTATTATTATTCAAATTAGTTTTATCATTGCTGAAATTGTTAATGTTACTCATATTTTTTCTATCAGTTCTGTTTAACTATTTTTTGCATCACTACAGTTAAAATTGTTAATTTCATAGACAATGATTACATTTTTTCCGTCTTGTACTTGTATACATACATAATGTGTGTTTGCCTAACACATTCCACAAACAACAACATCTAGTAGGCCTACTAAAAAAAACACCAAACCCCCTGCTAAAACAACATACATGTAGGCACCCTACTTGTTCATTATGAAAGAAGTAGACCTAAGGGCCTTATTAATTTGCCTTAGGTAAGAATTAGTAAGAGTAAGACTATCATCATATTGTTAGTTTGAAAAGGATCAGAAATCTGGAAGCTGTATGATTTTGAATCGAGAGGGTCGTTGTAAGTACGAAAAGAGACTGATTGACTGATTGTCACATTGCCTACAAAAACTCAATAAAGAAACAAATATTCAAGAAAGGAACACATGACTAAAACATTAGGCGTTGTTGTGTGCTTACATGTGTTAGCATGTAAGTAGATGTATGCTATCGCTGTTGAGCAAAACTAAGGTACGGTACTTAAAAAGATTGACAACAACTGGTAGGCCCAACAGTAGAAGTAGAAGCACTTGAGCGGCACCGCTATAGCGGGACCATGCCTACAGTTTTCCCTTTTAAAATTGTTGTTGTGTAGGTAGACTTTATTAGTACATATAAAATGGGCATGAATGCAACCGCAACGGGACACACACACACACACACACACACACACACACACACACACACACACACACACACACACACACACACACACACACACACGGCATGAACTAGGATAGGCCTACAATGGGGGGATATTTCGAGCGAGCTTTAGGTCTAGGTACCGGTACTTCGGAGAATGGAACTGGGGTGGGGACCGCTTGCGGGCTGCAAACTGGCAGTCTCAGTCAGTGGTGCCATGTTGTGACAAAAAACAACAACAAACAAACGCCCACCACGGAACCAAAGATAGTCCATCTCGGAGGCTCTTTAGGTCAGTTGAAGTGGAAGGGAGGTAATCAATTAATCTCTATGGCTTTTTAGTGGTATTTTCCTATGCCTAAGATTCCCCCCCCCCCCCCTGTATGCCTATAGCGAGAGTTCGCCTACAGTTACAGTTTGATTTTTCTCCTGGAACTGGAACCAAAAGTCCCGCTATAACCGTGTTCTATTGTATGTACTGTTATCGTTCTTAATTGGGCATCCGCTGTGGTGCCAGTTTTAGAACCTTAAGGTAAAGGTATGCTCGGGTCAGGCATTGAACCTCTACCCCCCATATGCTAAGCTGTGCTAACGACTAGGGCACCGGGTCTTGGGTAGAACACACGTACACTGTATTGCGATGCAGAAATCTAAAAATACAGTTAACAATGTTATCAGAATGAAACAATTTATACAAGGATGGGTCTGAGGTATCAACAATAAGTCACCACACATGTCAACAATCAAGGGATACCAGTACACCTAGGGGGTATTTGAGGTAGGGCCTACGTATTTATCTTCTGTTCAATACCCTTCATTTGATGCTACAACGAGAAACGGACCTCCTATGGATATGTCCGGAGTGCAGTGATGTTTCTCCGGGACGAGATGACAAAATATACTGGGTGTCTTCTGTGTGATGATACACTCTATATCTGATAGTGCATGAGAAAATGTGCCACTAGTCGGAAAAGTACAAAAGAAGCTAAAGATAGATAAACATACGCTAATGGCAAATCATAAACTACGGTACTACATGTACAATTAGATGCATTGAAGGTATTTACCGTGTAAGTGTTGATAATGATAGTGCAATGTAATTTACTCGTAGTACGGTACATGTAGAACCCTATCAGGATTCAGAACATACAGTTCGAGTTTAGTTTGACAGGCCTATCAACACAATAATAAACAACATGTTGATGTGCGAATAGCATCATGAAACATTTTGTACCGCAGTGCTGTCTTTTTCTTCCACGTTTAAGACTACATGGTAAGGACCATTATACATGCATTGTGTTACTCTTCAACATGAATCTCCTATTGTAGTAATGATATATCCACCCACGCAAGCAAAATCCTAAAGTCTTTAGGCAGCAGAATGTTTCTTTAGAAAATAATTGTTATAGTGCTTATGTGAATGGTGGTGAATTGAATAATCTGTCAGTAGACGGACACTGAAGAAGACACTCCAGAGAAGGGACAAGCAGCTATGGACATGTCCCGCCTGCAATGATGCCTACCCTAAACACACGTACATGTAGGTCTTAACACAAAAAGTGGTGAACTAAACGTATCATGTGTGTAGTTATCCAAAGTTTTCTTGCTCGCGTGCCGATGTCAACTTTGATTGTGAATTCTTTCACTCAAGTTCAGGCACCTGGGCCACAGAAAATAATGTGACATTCACCTGGTTTAGTCCGAAACCATGTTTGTAACCATCCATGTCTCAATGTTTTCTCGATATTGGCAGTATCAACTCAAAAAATCACTGCACGTAGCAGTTACCCGGTCCGGCGGGGCCTTGTGACTGCATAGTTCAATTTCATGAACAATGGTCCATTTTTAAGGCCCTCTAGTCCCAGGTTGAAGAGCGAGGCTGCCGTTGGTCTTTCTTCAGACCACCTGACGAGTGAATAACTTTTACTTAGTACCTGATTGAAGCAACAACAACAAATCCAAAGTCATCAAATCAAATTCTTACTCACAAGTACATTCACACAATCAATCAATGGCTGGACATTACATGCAAAAAGAAGACAGGCTTGACGAACTGTGACAATATCCTCATCGTGAGATGGTCAACGAATTACCCTTGCAGTCAAAACTGCCGAAACTCAATGAAGAAAGTAGAACAGTAACATTTACAATGATAACTTCACGAAATTAAGCAATCTAAAGACAAACATATTATGAAGAGTGATGAGAAATAAACTTTAACATGATTCTGACTTGGTCGCAATGGACTGTCACCCAAACACATTATTGTACAGATATTGAATTTACTTCTCTTTGTGGTACCGGTACGCAGTATACATGCACATAGGTCAACTAACTGCGAATACCACGAGGACCTAGCAAGACTTAAGTAGTAACAATCATGTTTTCGGTCAGCCTTTTCAGTCTTGCTGATCTTGTAAGACCCGTTTTCATCAGCAAGTTACAGCTTGGCTTCCTACTACCTACTACTTATTGATATTGACAGCATAAGATGTCTCTTCAAATGTTGTGACAGGAGCAAACCAACAACTTGTTAACATAAGCAAAATCATTATTATCAATAAGACATGTAGAACTATAACAACCTGAACACATTATGTAGACTAACGGAGTTTGAGTTCTACACCCCTAGCGACACATACAGGTCATACCTGAGGCGGGACCTACCTTTTAACGTCCGTATCCGATAGGACGAGGGTGGATAGATAGCGATATAAACTGCCCACATAACCCATGTCCCAAATTATCCTGCCAGCGTTGCAATCTGACTTTGAACACAGGCCATATGACTGGTGCTTGATCCACTCTCGCCATAGGTCAGCCCGGTATTGCAATACTTGCGGGAAGCTTCCGGCGAAAAAGGAGTTCGTACCGAAAGAACCCTAAAACCGACCTTAAACAAGCCATTATCCCCCCAGTCCAGAACGCACACAGGTGGATTCAAATGCTATGAACGTTGATTTTCGTGTACATTCTACTTAGTAATGAGCTTTACAGCGCAATGTTCGATATTTCTGATTTGAAACAGTCTGTAGGCTTATAATATCAAACAAGAATGTCCTGTATCAATATAACCCACTACATGTAAACCAAACCGCAAGACACATACTTATTATTTGTACGAAGAGATCAAAACCCCAAGAGCAATGAAGTGGAGCCAGTGATAAACAGTCGTTCATGGCACCTAGGACTAACTCACTGCAAGCATTGCTCAGTTGTCAGCACATTGCCTACAGGGAGCAATGGGTAATGAATCGACCAACCAACAAAGTAATAAAGTATCTTTGGGTCACAAACATCCATTTTGAAATTTACGTACAGCGAACAAAGTGTTTTGACCAAATAAAAACATATCAACAAAACGTGTTTTTTTGTGTGGTTTAATTAAAGGAAAAGAAAATGCTATCGAAGGAAAATATCACAAAATGAACTTGATGGGTCGATGAGTTTGCTTGAGCAAAATGCCAGTGACTTGTGGCATCACATTAATAACATTGTGCATATATAAACAGCATACAAGGTTGGGATAAACAAATATGAGATGGGTGCTTATTAATATTCATAAAAGACTTTTCTGATGAAATTCAATTCCATTGTACAGGATCTAGGGCCTGTGCTAGATCGTCATGCTCGTTAACTCCATGTGATGAGTGTATGTGAAGTCAAAACAGGAACACAAATTATAATCTAATGTATAGTAATTAATTGTTCTCGAATAATTGTAAATCAGTGTTAAGTTATGTTGTTACTGCTAATAAGTATGCTAGCCATTAGTGTATTGGCATTGCATACTGACATTGATAATGATTGAAAGAGCTTGAAATAAGAGCAACAGAGAGAGAGAGAGAGAGAGAGAGAGAGAGAGTGTGTGTGAGAGAGAGAGAGAGAGAGAGAGAGAGAGAGAGAGAGTGAGAGAG
>JAUELK010225322.1:2419-18887 GCA_031471215.1 Gastropteron pacificum | reverse complement strand
GGTGGGACCGAGCACCTAGTCTTCTCGGATAAGGACGATAAACTCGGAGGTCCCGTGTGCACGTTAAAGATCCCTTGCCAGTTTGAAATCGATGAAGAGTAGGCCAGTTATGGTCGCTGTCCGGGCAAAAATTCTATAATTGAACCATATCAAAAAACCCTCGTCCCCCCAAAAAATAAAAATAATATAATGGCCGATAGGCGCTGCTCTTGTGGCGACTGTGTGTTGGCTTCAGCGAAAAGCGGAGCTCATAACTCTACGGCAAATTTCCTTGAAAAGGGATAAAGAAAGTGTATACAAAAAAAATAAACCTTTGTTTAGACGACATCAAAGCTCTCATACATAAATCATAATAAAAGCCACCACTCTAAAACAGCTATGAATGAGAAGAATAAGCGTATATTACGTAGATTATGTATAAATCTATGTCACATGTTTTGTGTTGTTTATGCACCGCATTTTTATAATGCAGGTGTGCCATTTGTTGTTGCTTTTAGTTTTATGGGGTTGTTCTCTAACGCACGCCAACGTATTTTACTGCAATTTCCATATCAATTTCTCTTAGGGGTAGACACAAACCAATTAGACCCACATCGTATGTGGGATTTAAGGGTTGGGCAGTATATATTCAGGCAGAAGAGGAAAAGCACTGTATCATGTAATACATGTATAACTATTTATATCATATTGTACAAAAGGCTACCACGGACTAGGTCTCTACAAACCATATGAATGATGTCACCCAGTGACATTGAACACTTGTGCTGACAGAAGCACACCGTGTTGTGTTCACGGCCTAAAGCGCACTAGAGCATAGACATGCTAAGATATGGTTCATTTACACATACATAATGTATGTAAATATAGGTACACGTTCACACGTGAGTCATGGGAAAACTATTCAACGTAAACTTGAGAGTATGTTATTTGTAGAAACTTTCGTCATTATCATTTTTTTTTAAAAAGACGATGGGATTTCCCGAAGCTGACGAATAACCCATACAAGTGATGTACTTTCCAGCATTCAATACGTCGACAGCACTGCGCGGTGTAAACATAAACATGAAGAAACCATGACCTGTCGAATGGGGGGAAACCAACAACCTTTCGAATGGGGGAAAACCAACAACCTGTATTTGGAAGGCATGTCGGGCGTCAAATAACAAAGGCGGATGGTGAAGAGAAACGTCAGATACGAAATCGAAATTCCAATTCATGTCTAAAAATAACATGGGAAGACAAATATCAGGAATTCCCAAGACAGCAGTTGCGAGGGTTTCCGTCGTTACTTGTTTTATACGGTATTAATTCAAGTGATTACATTTTAAACAAGTTCCTTAAAAAACAAATTCAACTCGAGAGGTTCTGCAGTATGCTCAAGGTCACGGAAGCCAATCTCAAAATATAGCTTTAAGTACGTCAAGTCTGGTGCCAACTCTGTACATAAACACATCCAACGACATGTTCACACACAAGGAGAGCGTGGTTACTATAACGTATCCTCTCAAACAAACACAAACTAACAGAGAGAGAGGGGGGGATGGAGGGGGAGAGAGAGAGACACACAGAGAGAGAGAGAGAGAGAGAGAAATGGGCCAGAAACATAAACACAGTGAAGAGCGTTATTTGGCGAAACCTGCATGCAGCACAATGATCCGCGTGGACTAGGAAGAGAGGCAGTAAGCAGTGAACCGTAGCAAAGTCTTGCGGAGAGTGGACTAATCTGACGTGTATGTTAGGTCAGTGCCAACCCTCACACATAATAACATGAGTCAGCCAGTACAGAGTGTTGTCCAACTCTAGCCAAGTGTTTCGTCGGGTCAGTGAGTCGGTGCATTTGGTTACATAAGCCACGCGAGAAGGCTTTCCGGGCGATCACGGGTCAGAGACTTATGGAACCCACAAAGATCACGAGTGTTGGTGAGATGGGATCCAAGGTACACCAGTCATAAAAAGAAGAAAACAAGACGTTAAATGTTATTTATAGATTATGTATACCAATCAACTACACACTACGTGTATACTGTATTATATGTCCTACTGGAGATCTTGTTTCGCAATCAATACATGCATCAGCAACATGATATCGATGATGCTCCATTGGCAATGGTTTCGTAATTAAAAGTACATGTAGCTACGTCTGTATTTGTGGGACTGTCGATAGTGTATAATGTAACGAACATTTTCGACGAAACGTGTCAAGGCAAAGGGTTGTCGCTGTTTTGTAATGTCAGCGTAATTTGCAGCTAGGATTTTGGAAATCGTTGCCAGATACCGATGTAACGCATGGTCTGAGCTGAGCAAATCATTTCTGCGTGAGCACCTACCGACGAATGCACCATCCACGCAGGGCACTTTGACCCAGCGGCCGTTCTCAATGCACAACAAAGACAGACGGGAAATAAATAAATAAGTAAATAGATAAATAAATCGCCCACCGATAGAGTGTAAGAAGATGCTATGAGAAGAGAGCAAGTCTGGGCTTGGCACTGGAGTCAATCGATACATTGACATTTTGGAGGCAGACGACACGTCTCGGAACTGGGGGAGTGTGTTTTGTACCAGTACCATTCTCGTTGTAACACACGGATTATTTTCTCGATGCAATGCTCCCAGATTGTACTCTGAGTTGCATGAAACGTTCTGTCAATGTCTACAGTTTAACCTAATTAATGAGCTAACAATCATGCACCTTGTCTCGCTATTTCTTGTATAGCGATACAATTACCCATGCACAGCCAAGTATGCACTGGAATCGAAGACTAATACTAATAGTATAGATCCTAGATGTTTTCTTTCTTAAATAGTTCTCTCAGACATGACTGTGGCATATATTGAATTACGTGTACTTGAGAGGTCGTGTGCATTTATCAACAAAAAGAAATGTATGCAAACATCTCAAAACATTGATGTAATACGAGACAAAACACATGGAGACTGATCTGTTGAACATTTCTTTAGTCAATTAACATCTGAATGTTTGATTTTTTGTTCATCGGCAAAAAAACAACCGACCACAAAGTACAAAGGAGAAGATAGGGTAAAACAACATTATGCAAATGTGTTGCGCAGCAGCCATGCCGAGCATTCTAACCCAGTTTCCATGGATGGATGGTAGGCCTAATTCGAGCGCACTGTACGTTTATGGAGCTTAATGAACGGTGTAGTTTGTGCACGGCTTGCGTCGGGGACATCCTGCCATGTTGGTTTCCGGACAACATGTAGTACTAGTATTACTAGAGCTTTATTACATGGTATGAACCGCGCGGTGGCCGAACGGTTAACATGTTGAGATAACAAGCTTGGTATCCATGCAAGCGACCCGGGTTCGACTCCCAATGGGGGATTTGGGACATGGGTCGTGTGGGCAGTTATCATAGCTATCGGATACGGACGTTAAAACGTATGTCACACCTTTATATTATATAAAAGGTATCTAAGGGTGTAAAACTAAACTACTACATGGTGTACCACCAATACGACGCTGGGGATGGTAAGGACACGTACTCTGAAGAGAAACACGGCCAACTAAAAGAAGATAATTTCACTGAACGCCATAAAATGGCCAAAGAGAAAAGCCACAGATGGCACGCTGATAAACAGTAGACAATGAGATGAGAGTGATAAACGGGGTCTCACTGACTAAGATGGTCCATGATAGGCAAAGGTGGACAGATAGTACCTGCCCTACCCTAATGTTGCTACTGTCATTGATAATGTTCACGAATATGTACACGAAGATGTTATTTATACGATATCGCCGTTCGTTGAACAGATGACTGTGTCTTTTTAGATATAACAAAAAACCCACCCACTAACAACAACTTGTTCTGTTACACTTTAGCCAATGTGTTCTGTAACGTCTTGTGTTGTGGTTATTGAATAAAAAGACGTGGTCGAAATTAGGAAATAAATGAGGGTTCTAACACCATTTTCGTTGCCTTAGACATCGGCTGGAGAAAATAGAAATGTACACGTAAATTATACAAAGATAGACTACTCACCGTGTCTGCATTTCTGAACGTTGATTGTCGGTGAGTAAGTCAAGTCTGCACACTTTAGATTACGCTACAGTCTCTTCATGAAAGGATGAATAACTCCGTTATAAGATGCAAGAGAATAATTCTGCTACTGGAAGACGACTAGGAAGAAATGGTCAAACGTGAAATGAATATCCTCGACATGTACGACCTGTCGTATATCTTTAATTTGTCTTTCTTTCATCTGCTAAATGTGTGCGCAAAAACCATGTACATGTATCTAGATTACAGTCGATTAAGGCAGAACGACCTTTAATCTAAACCGCGAAGAGCAGTCTAGTGGAATATTTCCACACTCTGGCCCAGAAAATATTGGCACGTGTATGGAAATTGTAAACTTGTAGAGAAAGAAGATAACTGAACTTTCTTACAGTTGCTTGTATATCATAACGCTTGAGGTGAACAACAAAATACTAACAACAACGACGAGTTCCATCCACTTCCTCACGAGGGTCGACTTCCCACCGATGCGCTTATACTTATAAATAGAGGGCCTGTCGAAGCACATAAACATGACTTGGGGTTTCCCGATACTACTACTACATGTAGTTTTTAAAACATGCGGGGTCTGTGTTTGTGTAGTCAAGCTTACGTCAGCGTGCAGAGCTAATTTAGTAGCTAAAAATACCAAACGGGCCAGGTGGTAACTTCCTTGTCCAGTCATTACAAGGGGGAACAAAACAACAACGATCGTTTAAGCACTTCTTTCATCTCATGCGAAGGACTTCCGTGTGGGGTCTTTATTATTTTTCAGGTCAGGGTGATTTACAACCGAAAGGGGCATGTAGCGTAGCTTTCAGTTTCGCTGTAGCGTAGTTTTCAGTTTCGCTGTAGCCTACACATTGAGACGACAATGCCTATTCAGCACGCACACCCTTTTAGTTTCGCTGTTACTGTCATTGCAAATGGAGTGGAGTGGACTCCACCTGGGCCGTGTACGATAGACTATTGTTTCCCCAGAAACTGTACACATTGAGACGACAATGCCTATTCAGTACGCACACCGATGGTGTTTCAATTTCTGTCCAAACAAAGGAAGCTTTTTCTCATAACAGTTGCTTGAGAAAAGGTGAAAAAAAAAAAAAAACTATTTTCAATGAAGAATGGGTTCAAGTCCATAGCCCCCAATGAAAAGCCTGAGTTCTCTTGAATGAATAATATGTCATCAACCCAGATGTCTTTTCCAATAATAGCCTACAAATGAAAAACAAAGCATTGTGTTGCCTGCCATAAAAGTGCTCAATGTTGATGAAACTAGGCCTAGTTATCATGAACAAAAGAACACCAACAAAGTCTGAATAAATAGATAGAGACACAATTTACTCTCCTTGTAAAATAGTATTATTTCTAATGGGCCCTAATACTATTACAAAAAGCCCCAGACCAATAAAATGCAAAACAAATGGGTTCACATTGAACTGTGTCAACATCATCAAACAAAGCCAATACCATACAAAGGATTCCCCAAAAAACATGAGCAACAAACTGGATGAATCAAAGGAAAAAGAGACAATTTGTGCCAGTACTTTCTTTTACAGTGAGCGAATCATAGAGCCAAGAGAGAGACATCTTAAAACACCCATTAGATGCCAATGATGCAACTAGATTACAAGGTACATAGGGCCTACAACTACAATATTAACAGGCAGATTAGAATTAGAAATGACTTGGTAGCTATATAAGAATAGAAATAGATGTAACTGTGTGTTTGCCTGTGAATTAACTTTTGATGATAATTTCTTAAAAACATGTCTGGTTCCCAATTAGGAATGAAGGTAAAGTGTAAACTTTGACAATTAGGCTACTGCCTGAGTATATCTAACAAATTGTCAGTAATTACAGACAATTGTCTGTGTGATTTGACACTGTGAAAACTATGTATGGAGTGGTTTATTGTAGATAGTTTGGAATGTGTTGGTTCAAAGTTGAATCTAATTAGAATACTTGAATGAAGTGAGTAAGAAACACACAAAGAAGTGACAGGGTAACAACAACAGTAGGCCTAGCCTATTATATAAGCCTTTTAGAGTTGTGAATGTCTTTGTTGCCTACACAATCAACAGTTAGCCTAGTGTTACTGTTAAAAATAGTGTCAGATCAGCTGTTGAGAAGCTAATAAAATAAGAACCTGACTACATTCTACAGTGAACAGTGTGCATGGGTGGTGTCTGTCTACTACTACTAGTACTAGTAGATCTAGCACTTGAAGAATAGACTAGATCTAGATAGACCTAGAGCTAGATAGATTCTAGAACTAGATCTAGAGTCTAGAATCTAGACATAGCATAGATCTAGAAACTAGGCACTAGACTAGGCCTCTCTCTACATTACATGACTTTGTGGCTAGACTATAACTGCAAACCGCAAAGAAATCATCAATGACTAGCCTAACTAAAGTTCAAAGTATGTTCTTCTAGATCTAATAATAGTAGATCTAGGCCTACTGTACAGTCCATCTTGATCACTCAAATAACGATTTGTGTGGTCTGCTAGAGCTAGATCTAGAATCTAGAATCTAGACCAAGTTTGTCAGACTGGTGACTGGTGAAGACGGTAGCAGATTGTCAAAAGCAAGGATGAAAGAGGGCAGAGGATAGAGAACCTTTGGGTGAAAACAAAGCAATTAGAAATCCAAAAGAAATATGATCTTTGTGCAATGTTGAGCAACTCACCCAGTGGAATTCCACATGATAGGAATGCGGTGTTTCGGTAGACCTCCACTCAAGTCGGCAGAAATGTCCCGAAGTGTTTGTTGATGATCTAAACCCGTTTGAGCCAGATTCGTTGTGGTCATGTGACTTTGTTTGTAAACTAACACCCTCTGCGCACGCGCACTCGGCATCAAGTCGGAAAAGAGAGACAACCCATAGTGAACTTAGTTGAATACCATTGTAAAGAAGCAGTTATCGAACATTATACTATTATACCCTTGCAACTTGTACTTGTACTTGTAGGATCTAGAAAACAGAATACATGCTTTCGAAATGTGGACCTTCAGAAGTATGGGAAAGATTAGTTGGACAGAGAGAATGACCAATGAAGATGTCTGCACCATGCTAAATGTGAAACCATTTAACCAACACTACTGAAAACGATTCAAAAAAGAAAGCTGCAATACTCTGGCCACAGCAAACGCTACAAAACCATTTGTAAAGATACATACTGTATGTACTTGAGGGAAGGATCGAGGGAAAGCGAGCGAGACCACGCAGGATATGGTTGGATGACATCATGAGCTGGTCATAAGCGACTTGTCGGTCTTAAATATCCCTATTGTGACCCGGAAATGTTAGGCAGATCTACACCGAATTATTATTCCAGATATAAACTGTATGGGTCCCCAGCAGTCAGAAGTTGCCGGATGCTAACTTGTATTGTGTTGAGCAATTTGCACAGTTTATTAGCATAAAGTAGCATCATTTTTTAAAAGTGAGTTTTCTCAGCAGCCATTTAGCCGATTTGGACAATCTTGGTAAGTCAGAATCCATTTGAGATATTCTCAAATTCAAGATTGCAACCATTTCCGGTTTAAATCGGAATTAGTGATGGGTCGAATTGTAAAAGTTACTTTTCAAACGAATACCGTACCCTATAATTCTGGCCCATTCGACTCTGTTTCGAAAAATAGGCCCCACTGAAATGTGGCCTTGAAAATGTATTCTTTATTCTGCATTGAATGTTTCCTCAAATGTCTCAGCAAATGATATTCGTGCCAGTCTACAGTTGAAATTCTTTTTTCCCCCTTATTAAAAAATGTATATTATAGTACGGTCGAATCATTTCACAACTATTCGAACGAATCCTCGTCATTGACTACTACGGTACTTGAATAGTAATTAATGTCAAATACTCAATTCAGCTCCAAGTGTTTGTACATGAAGACTATGGTGTGGTGATAATTGTGATCTCTGTGTCTTCACATCAATTGGTCACCATTTCGTGAAAAATAAAACAGGCATGCCAGTCAACGAAATGGCTACTCGTGATGGTGGGATTATGTCGCTGAAAATTCCCCGTCTGAGTCTGAAGAAGCTGGGATGTGGGAAATTTAATTTGGTGCAATCACAGCTGTTTTGCCAGTTATGTTAGCCCCAAGCAGATGACTCCACCAAATCTACCTACAGTACCAAAAACTGATATCATCCAAGATGTCATCAGAGTGTTTCAAGGGCACATGAGAAGGACGCCGCTTGGCTCTCTCAGCTATATTCTTCGACACTTCCTCTGGACTGGTCGGCCTACGATGATGTTCAAGATCGTGCTGGTAATGACAATGTTCAAAAGCCGAAGACTAAAATGGCCTTTTGACCTCTGCTGGACTCTCCTACTGCCACCTGCTGTCTCCTGGCAATCTGCTTTTGGTAGCACACATGTCCATACAGTATATGTAGTCAAGCCAACTTCACACAGACAGATGGTCGTCACGTCATGAGTCGACAAGCATAATTTGTGAAGTTGTTTGTACAGGCGTTCGCTACATTCAGGCAGCCGGCTTCTTGTCATTTTCTTGTCCACCGGTCATACGGAAGCTAAACCAGAGATGTCTGCTTTTGACCAGTTTGTGGTTGCCATCGCATTCCACCAAGATAGACATAAAATGTGCTACGAAAAGGAGTGAGGTGGATCTTGGGCTTTGTTGGGCATACGAGCCAAAGTTCCAAGATGATTCACGCATCCTTGTTTGGGGGAGGGTGTGACGTTTGCCACTTTCCGTATGGGGCTGAAAAAGGTGATGCACTCAGTGCAGCACATGCACTATGACGTCACAGCCAGACAGGCATAAGCCTATTATGTTTTTCAAGAGTCTAAAATCCATAGGCGCTGCTTTGGGTTTTTTCTCATTCGCTTTATGCTTTGCCTTGCAACCTGAACGAAACACATGCTTCGCAAACTAGGTGGAGCCTTCTCTTACAGAAAAACAACGGAAACAATGAAAAATCGTTTACAAAATATCACAAAATTGGAAGCAAGATTGATCAAGACGGAGAGAAATTGTAGCAAAATTCAATTCCAAATTTGGTTTTAGTCTGATATTATGTGGTTTCTGAGAAATGTGCATATGCTTACCGGTGCCGTACCGGACGGTAGACTCACAACAATTCGATGTCCACAGATTAAAAAAACAACAACACCTAAGTAAAATCTTGACCTTTTTCTATTTCATACTGAATAACACCGTAGTCGGAAAACAATATTGCTTTTTTTTCTTCTTCCTTCCTTCCTTTTTTTTGGAATTAGATCTACTCGAAGTTGTGCTGGTATAAATGATAATATTTAAAGTCAATGAAACTAATATTTCTACGACTTTTTTTTCCGACGTCCAAGAAAACAGTTAACCAATGAAAAACTAAAGATATATCACCTGACCAGCAACCATAATAGTTTACAGTTTACAACATGTCGGACCTGTTCAGATTTGTTTGAAGGGTGATCATGCCCCTCGTTATGTGGGCTTCTACACGGCAGTGCGGTCGGCAATGTACGGTCTGGTGTTTGATTCCATGTCTACACTAATCTTCTTTCACAAGGGTGGGTCAATATAGGCCTATGTCGCCGACGTTTTTTAGTTACGTGGATTTTGCTCTACCTTCTACTTCCATTATTCTACTACTTAACTACTAGAATAGTAACTGTAAGTAATAGAATTCTAGTAATAAAAGGAGGATGGCTCATTTTCATCTAACCATTGCCTTTGCCGAGTTAATAGCGTTTAATGTTGTACACATTTTTGGTGTAAGCCTATTAGTATATAATAATTGATTCTAACTAACAGTTATTTAAGTACAATGGATGTGGCACTAACTACACTACTAAACTAAGACTAAAAGGACATTCTTTATTTGTATACTTTCATTTTAATCATTTAGGCTTCAATCTTTCATTATAATTCATAAAGCCACCAGTGGAATGTAATGCATACGGACTGTACTCTTACTTTTTCAGCAATTTGTTGACCAACCACAAAATATATCACCAAGATGGAGGCGAGACTCGGAGGACTTCTGTTCACGTCAAAATTTGACTCTGGAAATTTGGCCAGGGTAGAGAAAGTGACTAAAGATGATGAGGACTCAGACAATGGTAGTGTTTTTTTAAGGGTTTTTGCATGATTACACGCATATCTTGTTGGAGCTACTGTCAATATGTAGTCATTGTCTTTCACACTTCTTACAAGAAAAATTATATCAAAATTCATTCATAATACAACATTTTATGGGGGGAAAAAACCACATTGAAGATGAATTTATTGTTTTCAAACATCACCTGAAGGCCTTATAATATAAATATATATATACTGTTTGTAATATATCCAATAAATTAATGAGTTGTTACAGGCCCTCTTTGACTAGCGTCCCTTTGTAGAATAGTGACACAAGTTTTGTTATACAGCATTTTACAAGAGAGGGAAATGCAGTCTATATCACAAATATTTCTTTCAATCATTTATAGGAAAAATGGAACTGTCAAATACAAATTATTTCAATTTCTTTTCCAAACTTGTTAGGGGCCAGTAAACAGTGAAGATAGAGAATTTGATTTTTAGCGATATAATTTATAGTATAATAGTGAATGTAGCGCATCATCCATGTTTGAATTTAGAGTTACAATACACATTTACATATTAAATAAAAAGAAAACAAACTAACATTCATTTCTTCATGTATCAGCAGCCAATACTACCAATTCATACAAAGGCCTATTAGAAATGAATGCAGACAGTGAATTCAATGTATGGACAAATCCAGACTGCGCAGGCACTGAATTTGAAAACCCAAACAGGTATAGTCCTTGTAATCTCTTACTAGAACCTTAATGTTGGAATGTATGCTGATTCACTTATAAAAGAGAAGAAAGACCTAGATTCCAGGGTTTGGTAATGATTACAGTAACGAAAAGTAGTTAGTAGTTGTTTTGGGTATTTTTTTTTATGCTAATCCATCCTATGCATGTGTTACTTTTTGTTCATCTTTTACTGTCAGGGTTCATATGATGAGGAGCAAGATGCAAAACTATCTTCTCTTACACTTTCATCAGCCTTAGTGCTTGAACGTGAATGAAGACTTTGTGATACATGTAGTCATAGTAACCACATTATATGGACTGGTTTCAAACTTTTGGAGAAGGCAATATCTTCCTTTACATAAGATGCACAAAGGATGTGCTAAACTTCGGACAACTTTTTTTCAGCGACCCCCAGGAGGGCCTTGTCAAGATGGGAAGATTGAATTTCTTGTTTCACACAAATTGAACATTGGTCAGAATTGGAAGTTGAAATTATCTTAAAGAGAAGAGTATGCTTCCTTCTTTTGCTCTTTCATTCAGTCTCTCTTAGTTCATTTGCTTTTTATCTTAACTTTGTTTAAATATTTATTCCTGAATCTCATTTCTTTTTAATATCTTGTGTACATATTTATTTTTTTAATGTTCAGATATATTTATCACAGTTCTTTGAAACAATTCATTAAAAAAAATATCCTGTGCTTTCAGATCTTGGTTTTACTTTGGGATTCGTGGATGGACCTCAAACAAAGTGATAAAAATCAACATGATGAACTTGAACCGACAGGGTAAACTGTACAGCCAAGGACTCACTCCATTTGTGCGGGTGCTGCCTGGCCAACCAAAATGGACGAGGCTTCGAGACAGACCGTCCTTTGAAGTAGATTCTCTTACAAGCAAATCCTCTTTCCTAACTTTCTTGTTTTGTGTTTCATTTTGCAATTTTTATCAACAAGTTTATGTAAAGACAAGTTTTTGTTTTCTTTTTAATATGGGAATGATTGCTTGTTATACATTGCGCTTTGAGCTTGCTGTAGAGCGTGGAAAAGCGCTATATAAATGCTATCTATTATTATTATTATATTGTTTTTTTGTGTGTGGAATAGCAGTACATCTTTCATACCATCTTTATATGAGTCTTTTTCACAGCAAACCTGCAAATTCAAAGATTTTTTTTCTTTCCTTCCCAGACTGTCGATGGGCAGTTCGTTTTGTCTTTCTTATACCGCTTCCCTGACTTGCGTGGTGGGACTGTGTACTTTGCCTTTTGCTTCCCCTGGTCTTACACAGAGTCTCAGGAGAAGATGGATTCCCTGGACAAGAGATTCTCCTGTTGCCCCACGTTCACATCTAAAATGTGTGTACTCAGATACGTTGTTCTGTTTCACCTTGGCCTACCATCCTTATTTATTCCGCATACCGTGATTATAGTTTTACATGTTTTCAACTATCGTTAATAGTGTTTGTGACTAGATTTTATATCTGTTCTCAAATCAACTTCCAACTTCATTATTTTTGCAATATTTGTACTTGTCATTATTGCTCATTTAGAGCCAAACCACATATGCTCATTTCAATTTAAGAAGTTTGGCATTTTAATTGCATTTTTTTTACAGGCTTACTCTACATGTTCACCATTTCCTCTTTTACAAAATTTTGTATTGATTTTTAAAACATCTCCTGTTTTGCTTCTTCTATATTATTATGGCTCTTTTATGATTCCAAGATGCATTGAATACATCCAAAGCAAGACTTCTAACCATGAATGTCTATGTGTGTTTTGAACCAGCCACCCAGAGATGATATACTACCACAGAGAGTTGCTGTGTGAAACACTGGATGAGTTGCGTGTGGACTTGCTCACTGTCTCATCTTGTCATGGCCTGACTGATGAGGTGGAGCCTCGGTTTGATAAGAATCTCTTCCCTGACAAAGACAATGCTAGGTGCAAGAGATTCAAGGGGAAAAGAGTGAGTGAAATATCAGCTATATAAATATGCAGGGATGTGATTCTTCCACTGGTCCACAGATTTCCGTGATTTTGCTTTCAGGAGATATTACATCATTAACTGTTGAAGTCTTTAGGGCCCCACAGCGTGTTCACCATCATTTCCCCCTTTTTTTTGGTGAAGGGCTAGTCACATCCCTGTATGTGTTCACTACTAGTCACTCTTCTGTTAACATTCTCTTACTGTGCAGACATTAGTAGAGACTGTGTGGTCTTCAGTACTGAGAACAGGTGCACAGAACTTGTCTTGATGATTGCGTCTTACCTCAAACTGAGAGAACACAAACATTAAACGGAACAACAACAACATTATCCCTTCCTTGTATTTTATAGCCTGTATATGTTGTTCACATACTATATTGGTCATGGTGTGGAGATTTGTGCCTCATGAAACTTGATGACTTATGATATTAAACTTTGTGTGGTTCCCCAGGTGTATGTTCTAACAAGCGATTATAATATTAAACTTTGTGTGGTTCCCCAGGTGTATGTTCTAACAAGCCGTTATAATATTAAACTGTGTGTGGTTCCCCAGGTGTATGTTCTAACAAGCCATTATAATATTAAACTTTGTGTGATTCCCCAGATGTATGTTCTAACAAGCCATTATAATATTAAACTTTGTGTGATTCCCCAGGTGTATATTCTAACAAGCCGTTATAATATTAAACTTTGTGTGGTTCCCCAGGTGTATGTTCTAACAAGCCGTTATAATATTAAACTTTGTGTGGTTCCCCAGGTGTATATTCTAACAAGCCGTTATAATATTAAACTTAGTGTGGTTCCCCAGGTGTATGTTCTAACAAGCCATTATAATATTAAACTTTGTGTGGTTCCCCAGGTGTATGTTCTAACAAGCTGTTATAATATGAAACTTTGTGTGGTTCCCCAGGTGTATATTCTAACAAGCCGTTATAATATTAAACTTTGTGTGGTTCCCCAGGTGTATGTTCTAACAAACCATTATAATATTAAACTTTGTGTGGTTCCCCAGGTGTATGTTCTAACAAGCCGTGTACATCCAGGAGAAACTCCAGCCAGTTGTGTCTTCAATGGATTCTTGGACTTTCTTCTGAGAGAGAATGACCCGCGGGCACAGCAGCTGAGGCGCCAGTTTGTCTTCAAACTAATTCCCATGCTGAACCCTGACGGTGTCCAGCGGGGTCACTACAGAACCGATCCCCGTGGAGTCAACCTAAACCGTGTGTATCTTGACCCCAGTCCAGTAACCCACCCATCCATCTACGCGGCAAAGAGCATGCTTGTGTTCCACCATGTGCAGGAGCGGGACAGGCTTGAGCCGGGGACCAATGCAGTGAAAGTGACTTTTCCTGGTGGAGTGAGCATTCCGCCCGATTCTGAGCTCCAGGAGGGCATCTTGACGTCGGATGCCATGGAGGGTGAGGAGATAGACACACAAAGGACTTACACCCTGCCAGCAACCTCCTTGCCTGGCCATCCTGAGCAGCTAGCAGACTCCTCTGTGCCCTCGTCGTCCAGCAAAGAAAGCAGCTCCCAGGCCATGGCCCGCAGGAGAAAGCTGTCCATTCCAGATAGCCCTCGGGACCACAGCCAGAATTACCACAACGCGGCCACCACCTGGACCACACCAGCTCTCCCCCCAAACAGCCACCTCCCTCCTCTGTCGCCCAAGAAGTTGATGGAGGAGAGCTCCCCCTCAAAAAGCCAAGACATGAGCTCAACCCATTCCGAGGGTCAGGACTCTTCTACCAACTCAACCAAACAAAAACACCAACTCCACAGCCATCATCATCAAAATCGTAACCATCATCATCATCATCGATCAAAGGATTCTGAAGACCGGACCAATGGCGTTCACGAACAATCATCTGTGTCTCACAATAAGACATTGTTGGCAAAAGGGCCTACAGCAGACCATCGGACCTTAGAGAAGAGCATCAGCCACCATGGCCATCATCCGCCGTCCACGCAGGAAGCTGTGGGCAAAGTGACTCCCAGGGAAACAATTTCCTCCCCTTGGTTGGGCAACATGACCTACCCTCCGCCCTCATCCTCCCTCGGCCCTGCCCATCACAAGCCAGTGTCTGTCGAGCCGTTGGACCTGGCAGATCTGGATACCGCTGATTGGCCACGACGCAACTCGACTGCGAACCCTCGCAGGTCTTCCACAAGTAGCAGCGTGGTCAGTATTTGTACATTTTGTCCTTGTATTTGTTACACGTTTTGTTTCTTTTTGTCTTTTCTCAGGGATGTCTGCCGTAGTGTTATGAGCTCTGCTTTTCGCTGAATGAAGCGAACACAGTCACCACAGAATATTATCTCTTGCTGCTGAAGTGATGTTTCAATTTGTTTTTTTATGGTGTTGATATTATGACTTGATACTCTGCAGTATTGTATACCCCCTGCAACAGTATGAAGATATGTATGTAGCATAGCAGAGATAACTATATAGTAAGAAAATGTTACATTTTACCATTACTGTGGCTAACTTGGTGGTGTGTGTTTGGTGATAAATGAATGGTCCACAGCATAGTATTTGACTCTAGTTCAAGTATCAAAATAGTTATTGTTGGTAATACTTTTGTTCTGCTTCTCTCTGTTCTCAATATACACTCTTTAAATGTACTACATTATTAGAAGGTGCGCAAATTCAGGGTCAGACAAATGCCAATGACAGATCTTTTCATTTTGTTGATTTATTGTAAATTTATTGTACAAAGATAACAAAAAGATAAGATGGCACATAGTTTTGATTTTTCCATGCTAAAGCAGCAAAGGGACAGGAATATGAGTGAGAGAGAGAAAGGTATATGCAGATGTGTCCAATTGTGAAACCAATTTACCCTCATGGGATGATATAGAATTATCTTTTAATCTTATACATAGCTTCAGAAAGAGCTGAGAATCGAATTTGTCAAATTGGAGAGTTCTTACTTCCTTTAGATAAGGTGTACTGGAAGAAAAAAAGGGTGGTATGGATGGTGAATGTTATGACACGCTACCTGCGAGACCGACTAGTCGGCGCATCATAGTGAATGAGTTAAGTTTTAAAGAAGAAAGGAGAGGGAGTCATAATCAAACAAAGCAACAAACCATGACCAACACTAACAAAACCTGCTTGCATATGTCAGTATTTTTAAAGTGTACCCCGCCTTGATCTCTGTCTTTCAGGGTAATGGGTGGTTTATGAATAGACTTCATTATCATTATTATTATGATTATTATTACTATATATTGTTGTTGTTATTATTATTCCTATTGTTACAGATCAGCTTGTTTGACCAGGCAGGACCCAGTGAGGTGCGAGATGTGACCAATGTGAGACAAGTGGACTCAGAGCTCAGGCTTAAACTGTCCTCACTCAACATGTCAGAGGAACTCAACAAGACTGGGTGAGACAGATCGTTTACTTAGTCATGCATGTAGATCCAACTAACTTTGGTCATAATTTATAGAGTCTAGATAAAAGGAAGTTGTAGGAACGTCCTTAAAAAAATAATTGTGTTTATTAATAAATTTTGTTGTTGTCACTGGACATGTTCAGGTTTGAATTTTCCTCCAAATCACTCCAACTGGACCTTGTGTCATGTCCACTTCTATGTATAGAACTAACGTCAGTCGTAATTAACACATTCTTAAAAGGGAAGTTGTAGGAACA
>JAUELK010225101.1:18045-29499 GCA_031471215.1 Gastropteron pacificum | reverse complement strand
AAAGCATGTTATACTCTACATTGGCTGAAATTTTCAGCCATCTGGAGTGAACGGCTTCTGAAATATGATGCCCTACATTTTGTGCGTTTCTTTTGATCACTAGTATACTTGGCCACCTCTTTTCGAGTACAAAACACACAAAAACAACAACAACAACAACAAGTCGGCGAAAAGTGTTCACACCCAAAGAACCCTAAAAACCGACCTTAAATAAACCATTATACCCCCCCCCCCCCCAAACAACAACAACAAAAAGATGTATATAAAATAACTGAACTTCATGGCATTTCAGGCTTTTAGATCTAAAGAATGTAGATGGTGACGTGTATTGACTTATTAACCCATTGGTGTCAGGAGGGCTTGATTCCTTGTAGAGGTGCAAGTGA
This sequence comes from Gastropteron pacificum, assembly GCA_031471215.1. NCBI lineage: Eukaryota > Metazoa > Mollusca > Gastropoda > Cephalaspidea > Gastropteridae > Gastropteron > Gastropteron pacificum. The sequence continues at coordinate 29,113 of JAUELK010225101.1, read as the reverse complement.
GAATGAATGTGTCAAGGTGTTCTGACAGCCCATTCACCACACTACTGTTACAGTGTTTGCATACAGCAATGTCACTCTCCTGTCAGTAGGAACCACTTTGTCAGTCTTTCAGCACGAAATGTGTCAGTGTTTATTGGAGAAATGTGCTGACATGAATATTTCACTGTCTACGTGTGCACATCGATGACTTAGCGACGTCATTGAGAACACACACACAAGGTCCTTGGTGTGGCCAGGGTACGGTGTGCTTGGTTTCATATTGCGTGCCAGATAACAATCATTGTCTTGACAGGGCCACCGTGTTGACTATGACATCTTGTTACATACAACATTTTGGAAACAGAATATTCTTTGAAGAACATTTACAAAGTCGTGAGAGTTTTGGTTATAGACTGTTTGGGTGGACAAACAAAAGTTAACGAATGATAGTACCGGTAACACTTAGGTCTACATGTTTTGGTATGTGTCATTGGTGATTTGCATTAATTGCCTAGTGTATAATCCCCCCCCCCCCCCCAAACAATGCATCTTTTAAAAATAACTCGACCGCTTCCTTAATAAGTCTTCTATATCTATTTTTTGAACGAATGTGCGTACTCGAATGGACAAAATAAATCTACTCATCTGAGTGACTTTGACATCTATTTAGAGGAAAGTGAACCAAAGCATTGCAATGTGTTTATCAAGTCACTTGCATGAAGTGTAAGATCTATGTAGATCCAGGTTTTAGGTCTAATCAAGTACGAAACACCCGTGTCTTACATGTCCTGTCACTTTGTCTGCACTGTTCGTCTTTAATGGGTTCAAAGCAAGTAGAACTGTAGTCCTGTCTTTCAAGGACTTGTTAAAACCTCTTACTGGAGACATACGACCATTGTATTCAAGACACCGCTGCATGTCTGTTGGGGCATTTTAGTGGAAGTCTGCAGGTCTTGCACTTGATATCGTTTACACGCTGGATAACGAACGTCTTTTCTTGACATTGTGAATGCTTTAGTTCAATTCTTTCAGTAGAGCGTTACAACTAAGCAAATTGCAACACTCAAGTTAATATTTGAAGGGTTTCATAATAAAAGTAATGTAACTGAATAACCACTGTTAACTCAACATGACGTCCTATTTTATGTATAGAAAATCACACTGAATTTCATTTAACCTCACAGCGTATCAATTTTCAACGATGTTCAGCTTGCTTATTTGGTATTGTCACAAAATACTCTGCACAAAGATTCACTAACTCTCCAACAAACGGCGAAGGACGCAAATCAAAAGACAAACAGAAAAAGAGACTTAAACATCCAAGCGATATTTCTTTGAAAGCGGTTATCTCTGAGTGACGATTTTTGATGTCACAGACACAGATCGTTTCAATCGATCGTCCACAGATCGAAGTGGGAACATGCAATCATTCTTTGTTTTATGTCAATGTCTAGGCGCATGGACGCACAGCTTAACAAGTCTGAATTCTTTACGTGTATCTATCTGTGTTTATTCAGCATGTATCGTGCATGCATGTATCGTGCCGTGCTCTCTTGATTATCAGCGTCGATGACTGAAGATTGTGTTTTGAGAATTTTGTTTTACGTGTAGACAAATTGAAGGATTGTGACTATTATCTTCAGGGAATTGGCTCCTTAAAAGAAAACACATTGTTTTACTAACAAAATGTGTAGATCAATAATTTAGTTGCTAATCATTACTTATGATAACGATGCCTGAGGCCATATTCGACAATCGCGACTGTGGATTATTTGTGTTGATTCGCAAAGAAAGAGGTCTACGATAACCTCATTGCATCACTGCGCAGAGTGTGCTATTTTACGTTATTGTAAACTGCTCACTTGAAATGTCAAATGCTTTTATATTCTCATAGTTTTCTTTCCTTCTCTTTCTGCATGTCTGTCATTATTTCTTTCCGAGCGCTTGGGGATTATTCTAAGGACAAAAGCCTTTTCCCAAAAGCTGAAAAGGGAACGACTACACAGAAGACAAGATGACGGCATTTGGTGATGACATTTTAAAATGTTGAACAATGAAGTAACATTGGCACGATCCAATTTTGTTGCTTGGTCTTCTGTGTAAATACAAAGAAGGAAGACAACCGTGTTAAATGTTATCAATTATGCGGTTATTGCCCTTTGTGACCTCTTTCAAAGCATGCCCAGGCATGGAGAGCTAAGCGCGGGATTCTCCTTGCTGTCTAGTGCTGCACTTGAAGAGACCTAGACATGAAAGCTGTCAATGCTTACCATGTTGTGACAGTCTGGAGTTTTCGATTGACATTTATCCCGATCTCCATTTTATACATTGTCGAAGGACTAGACATTCTATTTTCAGGCATACCGGTAGACGAAAACCTGGGCCCATGTTTCAAAGCCGAAGCCGAAAAGTCTAGTAGGCCTAATGCGTCGATTTTATGTTTCCAGGCGCTGACTTTCACTATTTTTCATGTTCATTCTTGTTAATCAATATTACTATCACTATTTAGGAGGGACATGGTTGGTGTTACATTGTCACAAATTGTTGCGGTTATTAATTCACCGTCCGCAGACAGACAGGTATGATGTTAAAAGGGTAATAAACAGTAGTTACTTCTGCATAATTGATAAGGGACACAAGAAATTAAGGCCTCGTCATAGAACATTGGGTTTGTCTAGGCAGCTAGTGCTCAAGGTTCAAGTTCAAGAGAATGCATGAATGCCTCGTTGATTTACTGGCTTAATCTTTGAGCAATATTTTAGGAGAGGATGTAAACATTTTGTTTTTTAAGTTTATGTATTTAAAAAAACAAACGAAGAACAACATCTGAATGCAAAATTATGTAGTTGAATGTACACGATGCAGTCTTAATACAGGTATTGCCTACTGAAATTGAATCTATGTGGTTTATGAAAGTGTTTTATTATAGGCCTACATTTATATTGTTGGTATGAGGTCAGCCATTATATATTTTTTGACCCAGTTTGCATTCCGTTTGCGATGTGTTTTATTTTTAGCAAACCTGTTACTAACATGTTATACCGCGATCTAGAGCCTTTCATAGAGTGTTCTTGCAGGAATTTGCATGAAAAGAGTGAACATAGATCCTGATCCAGCCGGTCGATTCAAAGAGGATCTTCAACCGTTCTGCTCTTGATTCTCCCAGCGGCGTGACTGTCAAAATGTCACACTAGAGTTCGATCTATTGTCAGTGGCTGATCGATCGCCGATCGATGGAGACGATTAACCCCATAAGGCCATTACTTGGCGCTGGGCCGTAAATTATTAATGGGTAGACCTGGAGTGGAGAACAAAGATAAGAATGCATAGCTTCGCTGTCATGCCCGTGTTAGATTTATACTGTTTTCCTATTCAAAATCTATGTGCGTTAGGATCGGAATGTGCTAGGTTGGTACTCAATGTACTTTTCACTGTGTTGTAAACACTGAAATGACTTGATCGACGAGACTTGCTGACTGTGTTTGTTTTTGTACTGAGATCCATTTACTATGCCTTGAGACAACTTTAGCATTAAGGGTTGGGGGAGGAGAACAAATATGAATATAACCCCATCCTAAACTCCAGTGAGCATTTTAACACGAACTTTTGGTGGTACACTTCGAAATTGTCTCCCTGCAATCCACAGCGCTTCTTGATATTATAATATTCCCTTCAATAGATAGCCACTGGATACCATTGTCAGTTACTACCAAATGTCAAATGGTCACCCCGAATGTTAAAATGGGCAACACGCAGATCTGTCGTCAGAGCACTCTGATGGCTCTCTTGAAGACACTTGGTATTCACGCTCTCCCTTGTCAACAGAGTCATAAAACCTACCGTGCCCACATAACTGCGACATTGTCTTGTTTCAAAGGCTACTTACAGTAAGAAACGGTTTGGCTCAAACCAACCGTCGACGCGAATAATCTTTTCAGACATTTGACGCTATATTGATATAAGTGTAGTTTATAGTTTTTCTTTACATGTCTTACTTATCCAGAGGTCAGAAGTATACTTTGCCTTTATACAACTTGGAATTATGGCACTCGGAAGGCTTGACAATGAATTGAGCTTACGTTGCATTCAGATGAGAGCGTGAGATGGGGTGACTTGGTCTCAACGGGGAACTGACTTCCATGCATTATGCTAAACCCACCATTCAACCAACCAAACCAAAGTACGCATGTTGTTGTAGTCTTAATCAGTGCACGCGGCTGGTCTCTAGCCTATGTCACCGTATCACCGATCCCAACGCCCCGCTTCCCCAGAAAGGGCCCCAAACCTTATGCAGGAAGTCTTGTTATTTCCCAGACCTAGCCTATAATCTCACAACTCGAGCTGTCGATTTGCATGAAAGCAAGAAAAGACTCACTTTTAGGTAGAGGTCCACAGAGGGCTTATCTATTCTAAGTAAACACAAGTGATTTCCAATACGGCCTGATCGGTGTGCCCGAGAAATCAAAGGCGTCTTTGGCCTATGTCCAGAGGGTCTTTCGTCAGCGAGTTTGGTGACCACACGGTGTCACACGTAGCTAACAGGCACGTTTCATAATTGTGTCGGTTATCGATTCAGCTCTCTTGTTAGATTTCGCCTGAGGAAAGCGGGTCAATTGTTCTTGACCTCTTTCGTTAAGCTAGCATTGGTTTCCAGCCTTGTAAAAACATTGCTTAGGTCATACGTTCGTGGTGTAAATTGTCTACTACCGTATCACAGCCAGGGACAGAGGCTGTGTTCTACATTTTACCAAATGCCAAGATATAGATGTTTAATGTATATACACGCTAACAAGTGTTGCATTTAGTCGAACGTCGTCTGTAGTTTGTATTGCATTTAAACAACCTGAACTGTTTCAGTCTTTTGACTTGATATGCCTTTCTGTGCAGCGTTAGACCCGAATCTAGCTGGACGTAATTCACAGTACATAATTTGTATTAATATGCACGATATACACCATGTAAACTCATGGTGTTTTAGAGGCTACTTAACACCATTCAGTCTAGCAACTTTCATGGCATCTCGTGGAGGATTAGCTCAGTCGGTAGCGTGCCGGACTCGGGATCCAACAACCTCGGGTTCGAGCCCCGACTGAAGTGAGTTTGTTTGTGATGTGTTATGAGTTGAATGCGTTATAAGCCTGCCGGGGGAGTAATAGATGTACCCTGGTAAAGCTCTTTGAGCTCTTCGGAGGAAAAGCGCTATATAAATGCCATATTTACTATATCTTTGCTTTTTCAATCAATCCTCAGACGTATTTCAAAAATATCAAAGGCTAAATTATAAATGTATTCGGTCTTGGTTGCTTATGCAGCAATTCTCAGTCATCGCAGAAGAATCTTAAATGGCGTCTTTCAATGAATGTCTAGTTGTGAGGCGCATTGAGCCTTGCCTCATTCACAGGGAACACACGGGCTGTGTATCGAAATTGTATTGATTTTCTGATCTATGCGGCGTTTCTTGTATAATGGGACATTAATCTAGGGTAAACCATGCCTCTGAGACTCAATGGAAAGCTATCGGCCTAGCGTTCCAACGACTAAACTTTCTACCCTATATCTACCCCCTTTTCTACGGTGTCGTTTGAAGTTTTATGCTCTTAAATTGCTTTCCGAATCCATGATCATAAGAAGTATTGGAATAAGCAAAAGAATGCAGTTTAGGATGTATGACGATAAAGCCTTTTGTTATTGTGCACCTCGCCTATGGAATTCGCGTCCCAAAGAATTGAAACCAGAAAACCTCCGAGAAATTTAAAAGAAACTCAACATCAATGCTGTTTTTGTTATTTTACTACCTAACTATGTAATCGACTTGACATACATTATTGCCGTAAACTGTTTTCATTTATCAGGTTTATTGCTGTTCATAAGAATATGTATGTGTGTTCTTTCACCATCCACAATGCGTTGTATCATAGTAAGTTAACGTATTTTTAATGGGCCACGTGAAAAGGGGTTATGACATAATAATTTGCCCCGTTTATTAGGCTTGTTATTATTATTATTATTATTATTATTATTATTATTATTATTATTATTATTATTATTATTATTATTATTATTATTCACACTGAAAGCATTCACAAATATCCTCTGTACAGCAATTAGGTAAAGGGGTTTTGCTACTAGGGGATCTGATGGTCTAGTGATCAGTGCGTTGGACCCTCGAGCCAAAGATCCTGGATGCGAATCCCTGGTGTGTCGACTCGATTTGGATTTGAGATTGCATCTTCTTATCCATCACCAAGTGTACTCTTGGAAAAGTACTTTGTTACACATTTCTCAGCCCATTCAGGTGTTAAAGGGGTACCCGACTATAGAAAATGTAAGATCTTGTCACTATGTTGGTGTGGTCGCCGACCAGGCAGACCAGCCAGTATGCCCCCCAGGAGGTTGAGAAGGCTTTGGAATAAATCAGGTATCTCTTGGTAATACATGTAGTGGCTGTAAAGCACTTGAGGTTGCTGTAAAGCGGGGAAAGGCGCTATATAAATGCTATCCATTATTATTATTATTATTATTAGACAAAAGGGTTTGCTACTACGTGAAATATGAAAAATGTTAATTTTACTAATGTTCACACAATTTGTTCTTTTCTCCCACAGCCCACGGAGAAAGGACCTCGGCTACGCAGACCTCATCACTTAGCCAACATCTCAACAGCTCTCAACTTCTTGGAAAAGAAAAAGGTACAAAAGTTTGAGAAAATTGAAATTGGAGTGTACACACGTAATGTAAAAAATGCATATTGCATTAGTGTGTAACATACATTTTACGCAATATATTATTTAGTCACTCATGCATGTACAATGTGGATTTTTTCTTTTTAAAATAATGGCTAAAGCATAAAATGGAAGTACTGATACATACATTTTCCTTGTATTTCGCACATTCTTTTTTCCCTCTTATTCTTTTTCGTTGTCACTTTTGTTTTGTTTTTTCTTCTCCTACGTTTCCTTTTTGTACACTTGTCACTTTGAGTGTTACTCCTATTGAATATCATTTGGCATGTATAAATATACAGACTTGACGAATGCACAGTATCTTATACAAGAACTTGCAATATGGATGTGAAAAAGTGGAAGAAATATGGACTAACACAATTGCATTTTCTGCATCCTCAGATCAAACTCGTCAACGTCAATGCCACAAGTATAGCAGATGGGAAACCTTCCATTGTATTAGGCCTGGTCTGGACAATCATTTTATACTTCCAGGTAAGATAACATTGTATTGTCAGAAATATAATTGTTTTCTGTTCGAAATTGTAATTGGTAGAAGTTCATTTCTTGTGTATGAAATATTCATGCCATCGCTTAGTTTCTGAAATATTTGTTTCCCTAACAGACAATAATAATAAATGTATTTATAACGCGCACTTTCCCCACTGTGTGTGCTCAAGGCGCACAATAGTAATATTACAACGAGTACTACTACAAATACAATGGCATACAATGACATACACATCAAACTTACAGCATAAAACTCGTTCAATCAAACTACTATAAAATCAAAACAAATAATACATATTTGAATGAAGATATGTCAGAGTACATATTTGAAGATATTTATTTAACCACTGATAAGTTATTGTGTTCTTATTCTAATCGTGCTAAAGAAATTGAAGGTAAAATGAAGAAAGAGAGGAGTATCAAGCCAGATTTACGTGTTTATGAATTCCTTAGAATAAAACTCTTTTTCATTGTGCCTAGATTGAAGAAACTATCAACGCAGTACCAGATGGAGATGGAAGCAAAAAGAAATCCACACTTCCCAAACAAAGCCTGCTTGACTGGGCTGAGGGTGTGCTCACAAAGTGAGTAGAAATGTTGCATCATTCCACTCTCTTTACCTTTAATTTTCAGCTCAACATTGTCTTCCCGGATATTTTGTTGAATCAATTTGTTAAAAGAGTTCATGTATGTATTCACATGTACTCTAAGGTATCGAATAAACAGGGGGTTGAAATAAACGGAGGGGTGGGGGGGTGGGGGGTTAACTACGGCTTTCGTAAAGTAAAAAAGGGTCTACTCTCTGGTACCTCTTGGCTTCATACTTGCTGCAGAGAGTGGGGATGGGGATGGGGGAAGTTTAATCGACATCGAGCAAATATGATGGAATTTCCCCAATAATGAATTTGTTTGAAAGTTTTATAGTGATGTTTGCCATATTATCAGAACAAAATAGTATATGTTTTCAAACTATGATTCTTTAGGAAGTAGAATTTTCATATCAGTATGGCCTTTGAAAAAAAAACAGGAAATTTTAGCATAAACACTTTGTAGGCCTACTGATTTATTGTAAATTTATTTCTTTCTATTTCCAGAAAATATGGACTGGAAATCAAAGATTTTGGCAAGAGCTGGAAGGATGGTGTTGCTTTCAATGCCATGATCCACAACATCCGACCAGATCTCGTGGACATGGATCAGATCCGTAGACAGCAAGCCAAGATCAACCTGGAGCAAGCTTTCTCCACGGCTGAGAACCAACTGGGCATCCCGAGACTTCTGGACCCTGAGGGTGGGTGTCCAGCTGTTGTTGTTGTTGCGATCAGCACAACTTATGATAGTATAATAGACCTACAGAGCCATGGCAGTCTAGCTCTGCAACCTGGGACTGGAGGGCCTTCAAATTGACCCATTGTTCATGCAATTGTGCAATGTAGTCACAAGACCCCTCCGGACCAGAGGGTGTCGAGCTCATTGCTTTCTTATCTTTCAATCATCATGGCAATGTTCACTGTTTGTACTTTGTATTTTTGATCACATGATTGCTCAGGATTTACAGTAATGTCGTCAAGTAACACGGTCAATGAATTTGTAGAGATACAGCATTCATTTTCTGTGTTTTTTTTCTTTTTCTTCTCAAACATATAATACATCAATTCAGGTCAGAATTGAATCAAAATAAGAATGAATGAACTTTATTGTAGACTTTCTAGGCCATTGGTCCACATGCCAATCAAAGGCACAACGAAATGAAATATAACATGTACATACAGATAATACACAAAGATCATATATATAATATATGTGTACGATGTAAAATACTCATGAAATTGAAGGCTTAAGCAAGATAAGTAAGATATCAATTAGCCTGAAGCAGACTTGCAGGTACAGTACAATTTTTATATACTTGATACTAATGATCACTTCTAATGTTTATGTTTCTGCCCTCAGATGTTGACGTTGCAAAGCCAGATGAGAAATCTATCATGACCTATGTGGCTCAGTTCCTCAAGGCTTACCCTGATGCTGCTGGCGCAAGTGTAAGTTGCAGTGCTTTCACATCAACATACATGTAGACATGTATTTTACTTTTAGAAATGCTTGCATCTTTTCCCCCTTAATCTATGGACTGAAATAGTACCCAAACAAAGTCATTGAGAGATATAATGTCTTTGAAATATTGATGTTGGCTAGATGAGTAAATATATATACATTTATATCTTTTTGATGGACACTATCTCATTACAAGAGTAAGAATACACATATGTTTAACATGCACATATTGTAATGATCTATGTGGAAAAAAGAGTAGATTTCACACAGTTTGCATTTGAGATGCAACCAAGCATTTAGACACATATTGTTTGTTTCTCTCCAAAGGGTGTGCCTGGCATGAACATTGACACAGCTGAGAAGGAGATGAAAGCTTACAACAGCCTGATGACATGGCTCAACACAGAAGCTAAAGAAATCCTCGGAAACTCCCAGGGGCCCATCCAGGATAGAGAGTCAGAGTTCATGGTCAGTACATATTTATAAGTGTTAATTCTGGTCCGGAGGGGTCTTGTGACTGCATTGCACAATTGCATGAACAAGGGGCAAATTTGAAAGCCCTCCAGTCACAGGTTGCAGAGCTAGGGTGCCATGGCTCTGTAGGTCTATTAGACCACTTGAAGAGTGAATAACTCATACCTTGTGCCCGATCGAAACAACACAACAACATAAGTGTTAAAGGGTCTTTGGTCTATGCACTGGAACTTTGGTTCTTTATCTTCTATGTTAGTTTGGCTGAGACTGGAACCCATTTTTTACCTTTCATTGATTGGAAGTGCAGTCTTTGATGTTTTATGGTAGGTAAGATGCATACAGATGAAAGGACATACTGTTGATATATATGATTAAGAGCAATTTCGCTCAAACTATAAATGTGGGCTAAACTCTTTTAAAACCGATCAGTTCCAAATACTGTAAAAGCTAGCCAATCAAGAATGTTTTTATGCATTAAAGATGAAAATCATTAACTATGTTTCTGTATACAGGATTTCATGGGCTTCAAGACAGAACTGGACCGCAGAGAACCTCTGTACTTAAAGATTGGAGAGAAAGTCCTGACTGGACGAGCACTGAAAATCACACGACCTGATTGGGAGAAACTCGATCTCCGCTGGCAGGAGGTGGCAGAACAAGTATGTAGTTTAACTTACCCAGCTATTTTGTTCAGTGTTACCCCAAAAAGTAAATAGTTTTTTTACGCAGATCTAAAATGTTACAAATTCAGAACTTCAAGTTCAAGTTGCGTGTGTTATTTCAGATTAACTAGGAATATGTTTCAGAAATGATCTGATAGAAAGATTGTTATATTGCCTTAGAGCACTTATGTGGATTTGTGCGCTATAGAAATAAATTATTATCATTATCATATACTAAAATTAAGCTTGACTTTTGTAACTTTCAGGAACATGCAGTGCTTAAATTTACTCATTATTGAATTTAGACAATGAAATCAGTCATATTGTGTCTCAATATTCAGCTGTTTTGGTCTGCTGTTTCTTTTAGCATGGCCTGTCTCTGTTTCGATACTCATTACATGCACAGTATTATGAATCTTACTGTACATTTTGTGTTGTTAGATGCACTTGTGGCTGCTGAAGCTTGATGCAAGTCTACCTGGCAAGCTTGGCAAGATGGGAGAGTGGCTGTATGAGGCAGAGAAATTGATGCGCCAGAAAGAGGAGGCCACAGACAACTTGGAGGACATGACAGCCATGTATGGAGGCATGGCCAAAGAACACAGAGTGAGTGATTTATGGAGTGACTTGTGTTTGTCTTGATTTCTCAGAATTCTTTTCATACTGTTA